>JAODTK010005884.1:0-143721 GCA_026419785.1 Sclerodactyla briareus | reverse complement strand
ATAGGCAATTTATGCAGATATTGTTGATAAGGGAAATTTTGAGCTTGAAGGATTTGCATAATTTATTTAGTCTTTGTACAGCGTAAGTAACTTGACAGCTGAGATGTGCAGTCCCTTCTCGCATTTCTGAAGTACAGCAGAGGGGTGACACAGTTTCCAATTTGGCAGATAAAGGAATGATGAACATTGCTTTGAATACAGTTTTGTGTGAATGTTAATTGACCTCCCTCCTTTATTCTCCACAGCAGTTTTCCCCCAACCGTGGCTCTCGTGTTCCGAGTTAACCAGGATCACCCTGAACATTACCTAGGTTTATGTATTGTTGGGACATAGCAAACTGGCATGTTAAAGAAAGATATCTTAGCTAACTATTGGATTTCCAGTAGAGTGCTCTGTTTGTTCTAGGGTCATTCACATGTCGACGTTTGTTTGAACCTTATCTAATCGTCAATCCACTGTAAATATAGAACAGGAATTCCATTAATAGGAAAATGTGTGGAAGGGCGGCCCCATAGGAAAACAAATTTTCAAATGTACGAGAAAAGCAAGGAAAGTGGTCTGGGTGATTGAAGAGCTTCAAAAAGCTGCAATTAGTGAATACCATTAATTGCACATTGATGTTTTTCAGTTAAAATTTGAAAAGCATTTTGACTCTCAGGTTAAAAAAAATGAATTGGTTGTAACATCGTGATCTACAAATTCAAAAGCACTTCTTCATGAAGCATTGTCATCTGGTAGAGCTACTAACAAAAGCATGGCGACGCCTCAGTCATCTTTCACGTTTACACCTCTTCTCAATATCCTATATAGGGTATATCATCACCATGGTTTTTGTTTGTGACGTTATACGACAGTTTCTCTCTCCCATTTCTTGACCATGTTTTGCAAATGACAGACGCCTCACCCCCAACTTTGTGAAGGCCTCACCTTTGGCCATCGTTCATAACGTTCGTGCAACCGACAGGCGGTTTATTAGCTGAACTCATTTAATTATTATTCTATTTGCAATTGTCCTTATTGCTGTCCATGTATGTTAATCAACGTAAATTTATCATTTTCGGAAGATAGCAGTTTTTTTTATTTCATCAGGGAATTTTTGCAATTACTGACTAATGTGTTTTGGAATGTTGTAATCCTCTGCTGCTTCTTTGTCCAGTATCCAACTGTTCTTCATTTGGTTGATGAATAAACCAATTTCGTTCGTCGCATGAAAATGTTTTTGCCTTTTTCTTCTCAGCTGATATTTATATTGGACTCTTCTCCGGGCCTGCTGTTATGTGCATTTTTTGTCCCTTTCCCAACCTGAACTTGTTCGGAGATTCCATAGTGATCACTTTGTTGTGTGGTGTCTGTCGTCCATCCATATGCGGTTCATATCTCCGAACCCTGAAAATCGGTCCGATGCTGAAACCTTTTTGTGGAGGTGGTGCGTTGCAGGTTTCGATGTGCCATCCAATTTTCGTCCAAAAAGGCCATACTAAGTGCATAAATTTGCATATTTAATTAAATTGCCCAAAGCTCAGTGGAGATGGGTTTTATTGTCTCGCCTGAATGAAATTCAGAAGAGACTTAGTGTCACTTTTGTGGCTTGTATGTTTGGGGGTGTCACACTTTCATGTTAGCTGGATTTCTCACAAACCGTGAACCCGATTATGACAAAATTTTGTGTGTGCACCGGGGTTTGGTGTCACACGATCTGATTAGATTTGGGCAGCAAGTCCATTAATTAAATTGGTAATTAGCTCTTTTATGTAAATTATTGTTTAAGCCTCATTTAGTAAGATTACGGCAAGAAACCGTCTGGGCTACAGTGATGTAGTTTGGCATGTAGGACCTGGATGACAGGTGGAGATGACCTGATTCGATTCCGCCTAAAAGATGCTAATTAAGTGGTCTAACTTGCAGAATTTATGCGGAATTTCTAAAGTTGGCGGGATTCTCTCGAAAAAACTGGGTGGTCGACCATGGTTCCCAGAAATTTAAGAGCGAAAAAAAAAGTCGGGGTCACTGGAGTTCTTCAATGTGTTAATTTGCATTATTTATGCAATTTTGGAAAGTTGTTGGTTTCCACAAAACTCGGTAGATGGGATCCACCTTTGATCTGATCATTTTAAGGTACAGCTGGGGTCCGTAGAGGTCATTGTTATGTGCCTAATTGCATAAATATTCAAATTTCCAACTTGGTAAGAATTTCGACAAATCAGTAGATATTAGTAGATATGCCGTTAACAGCTGGATCAGATTGTGTTTGAATTGTTCAGGGAATTTGATTTTTGAATTCAATCATATCATAGCTCTGTTAGAATAAAGCACTGAGGAACGACCCTGTAAACCATGCTCGTGACATTGTGCTGTATAAGATCGCCCACAAGCAAACGTTCTCTACCCAAACAATTTTGTTTAGGTTGATTAGAACTTCAAAATATGTAACATTTTTCTTCCCTCTATTCTAGCCTGGGGACAAATGTGGGGTTCCTAAAGATATATTGTGGGACATCTTTGCTGCATGCATGGGGAAGTTGTTGGTGTGTGGGGGGAGGCGGGGGAGGGTGTTTGCTGGCCTGGAAGGGGGGGGGGGGGATGGATGTCCTGGCTGTGGCAAAATAAAAGGCCAAGCATGAATTAAGAAGGAAAATGATTGTGAAAGCAAAAGAAGGCCCGGGCGGCTAAGGGGATTTAGAACATTTCAAGTTGGATGGGGTCAAAGGGGTGAGTTGACTGAGTGATAAAACTATTCAAATTTGGGTATGTATGAGAGAAGAGTGAAGGGGGGGGGGGCATGAGGGGCATGGGGGGGCATGAAGAGAAAAAGGCAATAAGAGACTTTTGTAATAACAGTCAAACTTATTGGTCAGTTATTTTAGGAAATTTTATTGTTATATTGTGAAAATATGTGATGGTCGTTTGACATGACGATGGTGCTGAAACTAGTTGGTTGTGTAGTGTAGTGAATAGGGAACAACCGATGCACAAACCAGGCAAAGATACTGGTGGGCGATCGCCCTGTTGGGTTTAGTGGATCAAACAACATCTAGACGAGGTCCCAAAAGGTCAAAATGTGCTATTTTAGTTACAGGGCAACAAAGAAATAAAAACACAAAAACGTCAATGTTGTTATCTTGACGAAGTGGAGGAATCTATGCAGTCAGCAGTGGGTGTGTGTATGTATGTGTGTGAGCCCTGGTTGGTTGTTAAACACAATAAAATCGGACCCCACCGGGATGGATGAAGCTCAACTTGTAGGTGTGTTCCCCAGGAGGAGTAACTGAACCCTATTGTGTTGGGTCAGGTCTGAGGTCCAAGAGGTCAAAGTCTGAAAACCTTGTAACCACGTAAAGTCCAGAATGTTTTCTGATCGGGTTCAAATTGGTATGTAGCTTTCTTCTGGGAGTACAAGGAACCCTATGTTTTGGTGTAGGTCGGGGGTGCATTTTGGTCAAAAATTTGAAGAACATTTGTTTGAAAACATCAATAATTGGTCAATTTGGCTTGTCTGTTGTGGAACACGATAACTCGACCCCACCTGGATGGATGAAGCTCAACTGGTATGTGTGTTCCCCATGATGAGTACATGAACCCTATTGTTTGGAGTCAAGTCCGAGGGTCATCTGAGGGTCACCATAGGTCCAAAGTCTGAAAACCTGTGAACACGAAGAAGTCAGGACAGGTTGGTTAACCTGGGGGTAAGTAGATACTAGAATGACAGGTCCAGCATATATCACATATAGCAAGTCAATAAATTCCAACCGGCGAAACATGGTAAAATTCGAACTTTCATTGAGGAGACAACTTGCCATTGGCCCTCGGGAGATCTCTTGGACTGTCGCGGTTGGACCATTGCAATTCATTACTAACAATCACTACAAATCAAGTATCAACCGATTACAGAAACTACAGAACAAGGCAGCCGAGATCATCTGCAAGAAAAAGCGGTCGTGATCATGCTACCCCACTACGAAAAGACCCTACATTGGTTACTGTATAAATCGTATCAAGTTTAAATAAAAACTGGACAGTTGTCAGGTCAATCATGCTCACATCACCGACACACTAATCTCCAGGTCGCTGCATCGGTTACACCCCTGTCGGGCTCTGCGCTCTTCATATGGCAACCTGGAGACTCCACGAAACTGTCCAGAGAAGGATCCTGCGCCTTCTCATGTGCGCTCCAACGGTGTGGAATTCTTGGCAGATGAGGGCTTTGTCAAGCAACGAACACTGGACCACTTCAAAACGGTTTTGAAACTCCATTTAGTTGAAAAAAATAGTAAATGTTGTACTTTCTGTGTTTGTTGGCTCTTCCCAGATCGCTTTGTAACCTTTGGAGAAGAAAGGCGCTATATAACGGTCTATATGTATGTAGGTATGTATGAGGTTGATCGGGTTAAATGTGGTTTGTGTAGCTCTTCTTATGGAACCCTATTCTGTTTTGGTTTAGGTAGGGTGTGAATTTGTCAAAATAGAAAATTTATGAAATCAATATTTGGCCAATTTTGGCTTGATGAACACGATCGGACCCACCTGGATGAATGAAGCTAATACTTGTATGTGTGTTCCCCATCCCCACCCCCACCTCCATGGACGAGTACATGAACACTTTGTTTTGGGGCAAGGTCATGAGGTCACCAGATGTCAAAGCTTGAAAAACATGTGAACACGCGATAAGCCAGACTGGTTGGTATGATCGGGTCAAATTTGGTGTGGAGCTTCTTATGGGGAGTACAGGAGAACTATTGTTTTGCGTATAGGTCGGGGTGCTTTTGGTAAAAGATAGGAAATTTGTGAAAAGTCATAATTTGGCCACAATTATTGGCTTGTGAACACGAAAACCGACCCCAACCTGGATTGATTGAAGCTCATACTTGGTATGTGTGTTCCCCATGATGAGTACATGAACCCCATTGTTTTGGGGAGGTCAGAGGTCACCATAGGTCAAAGTCTGAAAAACCTTGTAAACACGATAAGACAGGAATGGTTGGTCTGATCGATGTTCAAATTTGGGTGTGGCTTCTTATGGGAGTACAGAAACCCTATTGTTTTTGTATAGGTAGGGGTTTTAATTTTGGTCAAAATAGAAAAATTGTGGGGAAAAGTCACTTAATTTGGCCATCTTTGGCTTGTGAACACGATTGACTCGACCCCACCTAGTGATGGAGCTCCTACTTGGTATGTGTGTCCCCCAAGATGAGTACAAGAACGCTCTATCATGGGGGTCAGGCAAGGGCCAGAGGTCATTCTGGAGTTCCCAGAAGTCAAAGTCTGAAGTCCTTGAAATAAGTGTGTAGCTTTCTTCTCGCGAGGATTTGTTTCAGACGTTAGGTTGCCCATGATGAACTGGTACAATCTTCCATTTGGTCTCGGAGTTGGGCTATAGGTGTAAGAAAGAGTCAGGAATCACTAAGCATTTTGCTTTCTGGTTGGATAGTGATAGAGCTACATATAGACGAAAACAACTCCGCTTTGATCTGGCACATGCGCCTTCGAGTTACAAGGGGCAAAGGTCGAGCGATACCTTTTTGGCATTAGCATAGGGCATGTGTATCTGATTACATAATGCTTTTTGGGCTGGGTGCATCACTCGAGGCTAGCATTTTCATTAAAAAAAAGATGTCATTCAAAGGTCATCCAGCGAAAAACAACAACCGTCGAATACCTTTTTTCTGCAATAACTTACCAGTGAACTGTATCCGATATGGCTGATATTTTGTGATAGTGCACAAATTAATAAAGTTGAAACATTTTCATAAAAACGTTATGCCAGCCAGAGGTCATTCGAGGTAATCATGGACAAGAAAACCTCATGGAATAAAACCATTAGGATTCTATAAAAACATATGATAATTATCGTCAAACTCCTTCGATGACATATATAATCGTTTTCATGAAAACTTTCCCATGATAATAAAGCACCATGTCCCAAATAAACAGCCCATATCACCACAGTGCCTTAAAAAGCTGTTGCAGAAATGTATTAATCGGCACTTATAGGATCAGTCAACCTAACTTAACAAGCCTGAGGAATATTCTCCACCACTTCCACCACTTATCAGGAACGCCCCAGGGGGAGGTTTGGTACTGGGGCCGGCTCAATACTTTCCAGCCAGCTACCATGCATCTTGTAAAAAAGCTGACCCCAGGAAAGTTACATGGAGTGGTGCTGGGTTTCATTATCCAACTGAGGCATGGTTTAGATTTTGGCCTACATCTTATTGGTTTTTCAGCAGGGGGGGGGGGCGCGGGAGAGTTAGGGGGTTGAAATTAGACTGTGTAGTTATAATTTTTAAAAGTTTCATTAGGGGATCCATTTTTACTGGGTGTACATAGTCATAGACTTTTAACTGCTAACACGATACACACACTACGAATGGCATATGCTTTATCGTTTGCTGTATTCTTGAGTTAGGCGTGTAGTAGTATCAGTTGTTGTCGGAAAATGCTAATAGGAATATCACAAACGCCAAAATGAAGTGGCCATTAACAAAAAAATGCATAAAAGAGAAAAAGCTTGCCAATCACTTTTCCCCTCCCTCAAGGGACCCCAGAATGCCTGTGGCCCAGGTGCAAAATGCCAACAAAACCAGGAATGTGTGTTAATGGCAAGGATATTGTATAGTTGAAACCTACTAATACATTCACACCTGAGAAAATTGATTTTGTATTTGATTTATTTATTTTGTTTCTCACAAAGCAATATTATTACATGTGAGGAAAGGAAGTCTCCAAAAAGCTTATGATAGCTTAAAAAAGCGGGAGACTCCCAGAAAGAGAAAGAAGAGAAGTAGTAAAGCTCGAAAAATAGAATATTTACACCCATAGGATGAATAATAATAGATATAGATAAACTATCATAAAACAAAAATTCCTCGTATCAATTCCTAAACATAACCCAAATGTCGTTAAAATGAAGATCAGTTCTGTTAATACCTGGTGGGTTATGGCTTCTTTACTCTCAGACATTTTAAAACATAGACTGGAGGTCACTAGAGGTCATTCATTGTGTCTAATTTGCATTGTTTATCAAGTTTGTTCGATTTTCATGAAGCTTTATGGGTATGGTCTACCTTTGTCCCTCACAATTTTAACATTCAAATCTATCGAGTCACTGGGGGTTATTTCACGTGTATAATTCGCTTCATTCATGCAAACATTCAAGTTTGTTGGAATTCCCATGAAACGTATTAAGGCGGTCCACCAGTGAGTCCTGAGAAAAATGGGCCATGGACGTATTGTCAAATTTGCATAATGTAGGGAAATTTCAGTCACATTCCACCAAAAAGTGTACTATGTTGGGTAGACTGGTCAATAATCCGTCCTTAGGAATGTGAAAATTTGTGGTCAATGATTATATAAGCTTTCTGTGATGCTACTTACCAAAACCTGATAGCAACACGTGGAATGACTTATAATTACTTTGCATGGTGACTATGCGAAGAACCACTGATAGCGAAAAGCAGGCGAGACAATGGTGCGATCGCCTTGTGTAAGGAGAGTCTGCTGTACTGAAGGCCTACCTCGCAATGTAAGGACTGGCATTGGGGTACTGTGCGGAAGCCATATCAGTCGATGGTGGGCGATTGACTCCATCATTGGCAAAGATGTTGACCATTTTGTTTTGCCGGTGCACACTGGTGAAATTCACAGCGAAAGGGGAACAGTTTCATATATCCCGCAACACGTAGTGCTTCGGGGATGTTATGGTTGTGGCCGGGTTGTGCCCGCCGTCTCCGCCGCCGCCGCCAGAAACTTAGGCGTAGCGCTCTCATCCTTTAACACATTATTCGATGGGACCCCAAAAACTTGGGACACATGTACGTATGAGTAAGTAAAATCTCGGATAGTTCGAAAAAAAATAGGGCTATATCGTAGATGGTTGCAATCATTTCGCAGTTTTTCGCAAAATTTTCAAGTTCCTGCGATTTACACGAAACATTGTGGTTGTGGCGTAGTTTTGGAGCCGAAAAACATGGTGACAATTTTCAGGTCATCCGATGGGTCAAGTTTGCATAAATCTTTAGCCAGTAGCCTAAGTATGCAGAAGTATGTGATATTTTAAACTTCAGTGGATTTTCATGAACTTGCCGAGAATTTCCTATGTGGCCGGGTCACTGAGGGTCATCTTGCATGACTGCCTTGCATAGCAGTTGGCCCAAATTAGCAATTAGGCAGATTTATAAAACTTGTTGGATTCTCACGAAACTTGGTGCGTAGATCCTTCTAAACAAGTCCCGATAAATTTATTTCAATGCGTGTGAAAATCACTTCAGGTCATCATGTGTGTTTAATTACATATTCGTGCATTAATTAGAATAATTAATGCAATATTTCTCAACTTTTGGGGCATTTGGACCTACTACCAGTCCTGATAAAATTTATTCAATAGCATCAAGATCACTGAGGGTAAATTATTGTGGTATAGTTTGCATATTAGTTGTCCTGATCAGTCAATGATGAGTTCAATATTTTTTCGCAATAACATTGGAACATGTTCATTGGAATGCAAGATGCTTCTAGGAGTGGATGCATCACATTGAGTGTAACCATTTTTCATCAAAAAAACCGCCCATGTCATTTGAAGGTCATTAAGGTCACTAGGGGTCAAAAACTGATTTAGTACTTTTTCGGCAATAGCACTGGGTGTGTTCACAGAATGCAGAATGCTCCTAGGAGTGGATGGTATCAATGGAGAGTAACAATTCTCATAAAAACGTCCTTCATTTTAAGGTCATCGGGGGTCAATAGGGGTCAAAACTGTTTCGTTGGCTATAATAGGAGATTGAATATCTGCGAAGGATGTGGATGGTTCACCATTGTGAATATAAATTGTTGACCTGCATGGTGTGACCTTGACTGAATTTGACTTCTGTAGGGTGGTAATGTGGTAACGGTCGAATCTTGAATAAATGGGCTTATTTAAGAGTTACGGGCAAAAAAAAGTAGAAAACTGTTATTTTGGATAGGGATAGAGCTTGATGTGCCGTTCTGGAGGGAAACAATCCCGCTTCGATCGGAATCATACTTTGGTAGAATGTACAAGGGGTCAAAGCTCAATTTTATTACCTTCTTCGCGTTTAAACTGGACATGTTATTGGAAATGCCATAGGCTTAGGAGTGATTGCATAACATGGAGTGTAAGAATTTTAATAAGAACCGCCAGTCATTTGTGAACGGTCATTATTAAAGGTCACTTAGGCGGTCAAAACTGATTTCAGTACTTTTCCAGCAATAGCATTGGGTGGGGTGTGGTTCATAAGATGCAAAATGCTCCTGGGAGGGAATGTATCACATGGAGAGTAAATTCTCATAAAACTTGTCATATCATTAAAGGTCATCGAGGTCACTTAGGGGTCAAAAAGGTTTTGGGCTATAATCGGAAAATTGTATATCTGCGAAGGCGGGATGGCTCACCATTGTGATATCATTGGTGACATGCAGGTGTGTTGGGACTGCTGACCTGAATTTGATCTCTGTCGGGTGGTCATGTGGTGAGGACGACGAATATGAATAAATGGTTGATCAGCTGAGTTACGGGCCAAAAAAAAAAAGAAGAAAACTGCGTTATTTTTGGGATATGGGATTGAGCTTTGTGTGTTTATGGATTCCGGGAGAGAGAAACAACTCCCGCTTTGATCGGACACTTACTATTGGAGTTACAAGGGGTCAAAGTTCAAATTTTATACCTTTTTCGGCAATAACCATTGGCATGTTCATTGGAATGAAATATGCTTCTAGGAGTGACTGACATCACTGGAGTGTAAACAAATGTCCATAAAAACGCCAGTCATTGAAGTCATTAAAGGTCATTAGGGGGTCAAAACTGATTTTAGTGGGAATTTCGGGAAATAGCAATGGGTGTGTTCTCAGAATGCAAAAGCTCCTAGGAGTGGGTTCAAATGGAGAAGAACAATTTTTATAAAACGTAATATCTTAAAGGTAATTTCGAGGTCACTTGGGGTAAAAAACTGTTGTTTGGCTATATCGGAGAATGGGATATCTGAGAAGGCTGGATGGTTCAACATTGTGATATAATTGTTGACCGCATGTGTGTGTGACCTCTGACCTGAATTGGACCTTTGTCGGGTGGCCATGTGGTTAAAGTCGAATCTTGAATAAATGTGCTTATTTTAGGGACGCACCTGGTCCGGAGCTGTAGGGGTGCCTAATAATTAACAAGGCATTATGGAATCGACCCATTTACACAGTACACGTGGTCCGCTTCACAGTCTATAAATGTCATTCTTTCCACGAATATTGTCCGGTTTCATGTTGTTCACAAATTCGTTGAATAAGAGATGCGGGGAAAGATACGTCTGGCGGTTTACCCGCCCCGACATTTTCTAGTTCAACATGTGTCTGTAGACGCCGCATGAGAATTACTGAAGGAATTTGGCCACTCAAAGCCATGAAGAGTTTACTTTTCAGTTCATGATGAGTATTAAATTCAGTCAAGATAGTCCTAATGTGTTGCTTTTACAAAATTTTACAAAACTATGTGGGCCGTGCCATGACTTCCTTAATCCGTACGAAACTTGAACTGTTGAAGTCAAAGTTGCAGCGGATGCTGCTAGTGCTGGGCGTTGTGGTGTGAACTAGGTTTGAGGTAATCGCCCACACCTTCCAATCTCAGGTGAGCAGGATCGTGAACTGTTACAAGCCTTACAGTCAGCAAATTCTGGACAGTGTGAGGCAGGCGTAACACTCGTAATGGATTTTGAACAGTTTGAAGTTACGATTAACAAAGAACAAGGCAGTGTCTGCCAGTTAGCGGACTGGTGCTATATGTGAGATTTTATCGGGAATAATAACAGTCAAGACATCGCCTCGTAGTTCATTATGTTGATTTTAGTCCAGAATATGGGATATAGGTGAAAGTTGATTCCCCTCATTCCATGCTACAGAAACCCCAAAATGAAACAAGAGCGTTTCTATTGAGATGGTGGGTACATCTCTAAAACTAAACCACAGCGCTGTTATGGCGAACGTAATGGTGGGCACGAGTAAGACAGTCTCGACCAGTCAGAATAGAGTATTAGCAATAATGGACAGCTGGGTTGCAGAATACAGATTGTCGTGCCACCCTCTTCCATCAGTCACGAACAGTGGTCAATCAGCCAACCACAAATTTATATTGATGGATAGCTCTCGTAGCGCAAAAAAAAATGCACCCTAGTGCAACCAGTGCAATAGCTCCCTCTCTCTCCCAGAAAAATCGGGCCAGAACCATACGGTCGCAAATGATATTGTAGTCGTAGGCCCATCGCGAATAGGAGGATGACGAATACGTGACTATTAAAACGAAAAGGGAGTGGCAAGGGATGTGGACGAGCGTCCCCAACTACGTGGTATCAATTCTGAGTCCGCGCTTCCCGAATGGGCTGGCAATGAGGAGGGCTACTGCCGCGGATAGGCTCATGCGTGGACATACGACGAGCTATGTGCAGCGCTACTATTTTCGGCACTAGAAAATTCTATAAAATATTACTGGGAAGTCAAGCACACACTGATTCCATTTTCCCGGATATCGTCGTCTTTGAAGCTTGCTGGCCAGTAGCTCCAAGCTGGCATAGACCACCCAGAATTTGCCCTCACCAAGTCTTGTTTGTTTTGAGCGACCCGGCCTAACATATATAGTGTGAGGACATGTTTTAGGAGAGGGCCGATTTAAACGAGTTTGAAACGAGGGTAAAGCCAGATAAGGGAAAGGCAAGGATTTATGACAATTGGCCGATTGCACGAATAATTCAGGAAGCCACCCGATTCGCTCATGGGAAAATGCCTGCCGTGGGAGCACCACGCCGCATCCACCCGCCGACGTAATGCAGGCGAGTAGGACAATACGATTCCCGGACCTCCTTACAAGTTTAATGCGTTGCCTTTGGGGGTTAGTGGAAGAATTGCGTCGGCTCGCTATGCCTAAAAGTCGAGCCCCGGACAGGCTTACTGAATCTCCTAACAGACAGAAGTCCGGTTGGAACCGTGGTGCTAAGCCACGACAGCGCCATCACTTATAATAGTGTTATAGTGACATGTGATTGACATGGTTCGCATTTCGTCGAAGATTAGAATAGGTTCGTTCGACAGCCTCCTTATTCGGCTCACAACGTAGCTCTAGTTAAATCCGTGATGTTATACTTCATGAAGATGTTGCAGAATCTTGCCAACTCTGATTATACCATATTTACTATGAAGCGATGAAAGCAAAGGGAGGTATTTTCGGGGGGGGGGTCGGGGCTATGATCGAAGGAAATTCGCAGTAGAGAGAAACAAATGACTGGTTTCACATGGAACACATAGGCGCCTCCACCCCCCCCCCCACCCTTTGAGTTTGTAATTCTCTGTCGGAACTTTGAACAGGGCATACAATACGGCTCATCATGTCCTCTCCAGTTATATTAATAGCGCCATGGTAAAAGTGCGAAGCCACATTTGTTTATAACCATATTGCCCTCAACAACATTAGTATTCAGCGTGAGGACGCCACCATCAGTTGGGAGGGGGGGGGGGAGGCAGGGGGGGGGGGGAGGGGAGGCAGCAAAAGTTGAAGCATTATGTATGTACGCCTTTATAAAAGTTGGGAATCACAACATTTATTCAAAATCTGCTTTGTTCAGGAAACAGCCTCACCATTAAAATGCATTGGTAATTCATTATTTCTATCACCAACGCTTTTTAAAATTCTTGACTTCATGTATGGCTAATTTCAAAGGCCCCTCTTGGGGTTAAACATAAGGTGAAATGATATTTTTTAAAAGGGTTTTTTGTAAACGTAGCCGTAAACTAGCAAAATAAGTATGTTCTCTTTCTGACACCTGAATGGTCAATTCGAAGAGACTTATCGATCCGTTAGTTGTAGTATGTGGTGTGTGTTTCACGATGTACGTTAGTAGGATTACTCCCAAATCATACGACGGGAAGCGTGTGGCCCCGGAGTTGGGTGTACGAGATATTTTGCATTAGATTTGGTGCCAGAGACCCCTAATTGAGATGCGTATTAAACCTATGGATGTATTTATTGTTTGGGCCCCTTATTAGAGGATTCGGATAACAGTGCCTACTTACTATGATGATGTAGTTGCTAATGTAACAGAGTATGACAGGTAGATGAATGATTAGATTTTCAAGCCTCTGAAATATGTGATTGTGTAGTCCAACTTGCTACATTTAGGCATTTCTTGTTGGTCAGATATTCACGAAACTTATTGGATATGTTGAGGTCACCCCGACCCCCCGTCTTGAAGGTCAGTAAAGAACAATCGGCAGCGTAGCAGGGTTTTACTGACGGGGAGCCCCTGAGTCGACTATCTAAGCGGAGCCCCACCATCGTGGCACGGAGCGTACTGATACTAGACAGTTTGGAAGAGTGGAACCCCTCGATCGCAGGGAAATGCCCATTCCCAACCCCTAATGGAAGCATGTATGACACTCTATTTTGATGTTTTATGATGATTTTATGATGATGTTCAGTCGGTAGTTATAACCTTTTGCCACATCCGATTATTCCTCCGCATTGGAGTCCCTTCCCCACCCACCCCGATGTGTGGATACTACGGGACGAAATCTGGCCGCTAGCAGGTGGAATTATTACATAAGGTTTTAGTTGTCAGGAGGCGCGACAGGGTTCTGCGGACAAACAATGGTGACGCTCGCTCCAGATAGAAATCCCATATGGTTGCAAAAGCCTGATCCCCGCACTCCTACTTTTAGGCCTACGTTCGTCAAAGAACAACAGTCTCATATGTTAGATGGCCATTCGACGAAGTGCTCCGTCACACTAATTCCTTAAAAAAGCCAGTGGAATGTGGTCTTGCAGCATAGGGTAACTTCTGAGTTGTCATTTTTACTCATAATTCATCAATTCATACTTCTTAGGTTCATCAAGTTGAAAAGACTTGTTTAAAACTATAAAGCGCCAGCGTCTAAAACTCTGGATTTGTTGTACATATAAATTAGGTTAGAGCTCTAGAGTCTCACTGGTTCAGTCATACCTTTGCAGTTCTATTTGTACTAATTGTTCTAGTCCAGAGAAGAACTAGCTGAAAACACAGCGAACGATTGTTCCCCCCCCCCAAATTCATCGAATCACAGTGTCATGATTTCAGTTCAGGTTCCTTTTACTGTACAGGTGTGATAAACCCATTCAGCGTTTTCAGCATCGTGGAGCGCAGGAACGTCTCTATTAACTGCAGTGCGCTGAACGATCGCTCACCCGTTGCTGTGTTACCGGCATGGTTGTCGTGCAAACTGGTATATACACCACGGTGTTAATTGCAAAACACAAACAGTGTGAAGTGGCCGGACATGGCACCCGCCTGCGTCTGTTTGTTTGCCTTGCGAAATACTGATGGCAGTGGGAACACAAGCGCGCGCTGAAGCGCGCCAAAACTCGCTCGTTTTTATTAACAAAATCAGGTTTTATGGAAAATGTGGGCAAATTAAGAGAAATTCGGGGAATATGAGGGGGGGGGGATGCCCCCACCTAAAGACGCCATTGGACAACGGCATGTAATTATGACTTGACTTTTGGTCCTTTCTTTTCATTACCATATGGCCAGCCAAACCTCCATACCATCGTCAGGACGATTCGAGGGTACCGATAAGTCCGACCAGATATGCAAAATTGGCTTGTGAATCACGGGGGAACCACAAGGGATATCCTAAAAACCAAAGTCAATGTAAAAACCATGTACTTTTGAATGTCTTGTACCGAACAAACTACATATATATGGGATTCGAATAAAAAACCTGCCAATTTTTCACAAGATAGTAAAGGATAACCCAATTCATTCATGAGTGAAGCGCTTTGTCCAAATGGGCGATACGATCGATTACGATCGATAAAGTATACGGATGGACGTGTGAAGTGTTCACACGTTGTGCGATAAAAATGTCGTAAGATAAATGATCGGATGTTCTCGGTTGACCTAAACATGAGGAGAAAAGTGGTGGATTTTAGTTTGAGGGAAAGTACAAAGTTCCCCCTTTTGTCGTTCAGACGGTGGAATGTGGAATAGCCTCGTCGGCAAATTGTGGATACCAAGGATTGCAATTCAAAGCAATTTTGAAGCTTGTGTCTTTTCTGTACTTGTTAGGAGGCCAAGGAAATAGTGTTATCGGACCCATTTTTGAAGCGAAAACACAGTTACCAGCTATATGGTAGTCGCGAGCCTGTCCTGAGCCTGCCCCCCCCCCAACTATCCGAGGGTACCAGCGCAGCAGCTGCGCACCATGAGTGACTTGTCCGCCCCTAGGCAGACGGCCCTAAACCCAGGGGTCTAGTGGAGACAGAACGCGGTTTATCGTCCACCGGGATGACCAAAGAAGCGCAATTGACGGTCACGAATCAGGCAGCTGACTCGCCCTCCCCGCCTACCCTTTCTTGGACCACCCAGGACTTATTAACATCGGTATCCCAAGAATAAATGTAAAGAGATGGTGAGATAGCCGAGAAGGCATTCAGTCACAATTCAGTACAATTTGAATGATAATTGAGCTTGGGTACTCTGCTCAGAACAAGATCGCTGGAAATAAGGCCTACGGCTAGTCCACCTGGTACCCTTATCACTTTGCCTCACTGACCTACATGACATTTTTGAACTTGGCGTTAGATCGAACATATATCCCCCCTTATAGCTTATTTCGTTGCCCTTGTTCTTTTACCACTTTTTTTTACATGAGGGTTAGATGAGTTCCCATCAAGACGTAGGGCTGTGGATCAGACCCCATCTGGGCAACCCCTCCGACCATCCCCTCTCAAAACAGCAACAACACCCCTCACCCGGGCCACCACCCACTAAAGCATATCTCCTTTCTTTGCATGTTACATGATAATTGGTGGACTCCGACGCAACATGACCCTCCACATTACCTCACTGGTCACGCTACTATGTATATGGGGAAGGCATATGGAATCGAAACTAAAATAATTGTTTCGTACGTCCAGCATGGCGGCAAATAGAGCCGAGAAACTCATCAAGGGCCAATGTCTTCCCCGATTACGTCAACTAACCCAATACATTAATCAAAACCCCTGATTTATCACGGAAAACCCACTTTTCACCCCAAACCTCCCCCATAGTCTATCGCAGAATTGCGCAAGTTTATCACTTGCATTGCGCAATGTATCGCATACGGATAAATTTATGTACGATAAAAGTTGAAATATTTTTCAACTCGACGTCGATAAATTTATCGTATCGTATCGTATCGTATCGTATGATCATCGGCACCGGCGTGAACATCCGATTGAAAATAACACTTTTTTAAACTCGACGTCCGAGAAATTTATCGTATCGTATCCTATGTATCGTCTCGCACAAGTGTGAACAGCCCTCTTGAATATCCTTTTTCGTCTTTCTTGTTATCATGGCGCGAACAGCAGGCATGTACTGTGTAGGGTTGTAAGTTCTAAAAGCAGCCTTTGCATTTTCCCCCAGTTGTTTCATGTCGTGATGCAAAATTTACCAAAAGGAAATTGAAAATCTCAACAAGGGCAAATGCTAGAACCTCCAAAATTTGGGAAGCAGTTGGGTGTTGACAGTCCTCTTTCCACCTGTGTAGTTAAAGCAAATGTGTTACATGACCTCGCATAGTTTATGCGATTTTGTCAAACGGCTCGGATGTTCTCGAAGTGTGGACTTCGGTCACCGGCAAGGTGATTCGATTTATGCGAAATTTTCAGCGTTGTTAGAATCAGTGGGCCTATGAAAGTTTGTGGAGTGATTCCGTTGGTCTGAAGAATTTTGAAAATATACAACCAGGGTCACGAATGTCTAATTTGCATAAATGTATGCAAATTTCATTAAACCAGCATTCTTGATAGGTTTTGTTTGCAAATAATGTTAATAGGCTGGGATTTTCACCTCCGCAGTAGTGGGACCCAATCCCAGCTTTCAGTAACGTTTAACTGTTAGCAAACCAATAACTTGGCCTCATCATTTTTAGATAAGGACGTTAGTAGATGTCACAACAAAAAGCCATATCCAACCATCAGATCAGGAGGGATCAAACAAATTAGATAGTAACGAATTACTCAGGAAAGCCCCTGATCGCTAATAGGCGAGACTAAGGTTCGAGAACACACTGCCACACGCTACGCCCCGAGCCAAGGATGTGTTGGTGTGTGGGTGGTGGGGGGGGGGGTTTGGGTAACTCTGTCTCAGTTCAACAAAAGGTATGTTCTTATGGAACCTACGATCCTCTGTTGGCCGCCTCATCCGCTAATGTGCTGTGCTACATGTCCGATTGTGGCGTGCCCACAGGCCGGGACTTTCTATTCCCCTGGAAACAATTATTTTTACACGAAATGAATACGACTTATAAAATCCTGATCTTCAGACCCGCTATCTAGAGATAACCCACAGCGTAAATCCGACCACGCTGGCCAGCTGAGAGACAGTGTACGAGGGAGAGCACGTGTTGGACGGCTGAGTGTGAGTGAGTCATCTCTGATTGGACAGCAGATGGAAGAGCTGACTGTGCTGATGTGACGGGCCAGACAGAAGAATATCCGGATTGGGAAACGATATTGAATGTGGAGCGGGGAGGATATTAGGTGCGGTCGTCACCATAGCATGTAAGGTTTGGGAGTGTTGAAGCCCCCATTGTGCAGGGGGGGGAACCCCCTCCCCCGCCCCTAAAACAACGGGAAAGGAGGAGGGAAGAGGAATAAAGAGAAGAAATAGTGGGTTTAAAAATGCCCAAAAACCGGCATTGAGGGTACGGTGGAGGGTGCGAGGAAGCCTGCTGTTCTGACGCCCCTAATAAAGTTAGAGGTCAACCCCTCCCACAATCCCGCGCGCACACTCAGACAGGAGGAGGAAACCCGGAAGAAATGTCTTAATTACCGGGAGGAAAAACTGTCGTGGCCCCCCCTGGTTCGGCAAATGTGGGCTACGCGGGCTTCCCGAGTAATATACACGTAAACATGGTGCCCGGATTCTTGAGTGGCGAGGGGCCCTTTGGAAAGGAAATTTTTGTAGTATGCAGTAACGCACCAGACCTTGGCAGGGGCCAGTGGCGCTGTCCTCGTGGATCCATCGCACTGGTGAGGGTTGACAATACAGGGTTTGCACCCTTTGTTCGGGAGTTGACATATCAATCAATCAAAGTACAACAGTATAGGATATCCATAAGGATTGTCAGTTCATCCGGCTAAGTTGTCGACAGCATGAAGATATTCACAGCACTCTAATGTGCAGATGTGCGGGAAAACTTGTTATTGCAAGGAGTAGCAGCTTTCCCGCAGATTTCTGCGAAGGACATGTTGGCTGGAAGTGAGGGGTGGGGAGGGGATCCAGTTAGCCACCGGAGTCCCCTTTTCTCCTTATCCTTCTCCACCAGCAGTGTTGTCTCGCACGGAGTTCGAAAAAGACCTCAGCAGTTTAGCGATCAGTCTTGACGGTGGGTTAACGCCTGGCTGTGAAAACGATAACTCGACCCCACGGGATGGATCAAGCTCCTAGTTAGTTATGGGGTTCCCCATAATGAGTACATGAACCTTATTGGTTTGGCTCCGGTCGGATGGCACCAGAGGTGAAAATCTCTGTGAAAAGGATAAGTCAATATTGCTTGGTCCGGTCAAGCTGCGATTTTGGTGCCAGCTTGTAGCTTTTTTTATTGGGGAGGGGAGAAGGATGGAAAATATCATAGGTTTTCGTATAGATTGGAGGGAATATCCAGTGAAAAATGAATGATTGGATATTTTGTCCAGGATACTTGTTTGATAAAGTGGATATAGAGAGTTTTTCTTTGGAAGTACAAAGAACCGTATTGTTTTAGTGTAGGCCAGGGGTAATTTGGTTAGAAAAATAAGAAAAATCGTGAGAGAATGATAATTTGCGATTTTTGGACAAACTCACCCACCTGTTAAAAACAAACTCATACTGTGGGTGTGGGTCTATGGTGTAGGATACACAGACCCGATTGTTTTTTGTTCTTGTTTTTCCAGCCAGAGAAGTTCATAGGTTAATTTGAAATAAGCAGGGGTTAGGTGGACTATAAGATGATCAACGCGTTTACGTACGCGTGACGGCATCTGGTTGTAAAGGGGCAGTTGCAGACCAATTTCACACGGCCTATTGGGGCATCAAGTTGACCACCTAAAAGTAAGGTAGAGGTTATCGCGAATGGATTGTAAATCACACTAGACGAGTGCCGATATTAGCCTACATCTACTTGAAATCATGCCCTAATGTTCCTTGAGCAGTCTTGCATCTCGCTCATGTCCGGCATGAATTTCAAAGGGCCTAGCAAAGATGACGCGTTTGGGTTCATATGTAACGTTCGGTGGCTGTGTTGAGGCGGGGTAACGGTTTACTTGGTCTGTGATTGATCGTACATTAGTGGCTAAAGAGGTATCCACATTGTGATAAGGAAACACCTAGGCTACATGTAGGGAGAGGATGTGATCGCCAGTAGTGACAGCGACATGAATGTCCAACGGACAGAGAACATACATCGTGGAGAGAGTTTGAGAGGAGGGGGGGGGGGGGGGGTGAGCCTAACAACTAAGTTAGCCCGCTTACTAGTTCTCGATAGAGAGAGACTATTGGCCTCTCAAACGCTAAATAATGAGTTATGTTCCTTATTCATGAACGGGAATCAGCGAGGTGTGTGACCATGCAGCCATGTGACCCACGGAACCCACTGTCAGCTGTGGACTAAACCACCCCGGTAAAGTGACAGCTAGAACTTGGCATATGACAATTATTCCACCGCATCTACCCATTTTGCCTTTATGTTCTTGTCATATCTGTACCACAGATATGCACTGCATCACCCCCGTACTGTAGCGACGATGCACTGCATTACCCCCAGCAGTTGTACACTGCATCACCCCCGTACTGTAGCGACGATGCACTGCATTACCCCCAGCAGTTGTACACTGCATCACCCCCGTACTGTAGCGACGATGCACTGCATTACCCCCAGCAGTTGTACACTGCATCACCCCCGTACTGTAGCGACGATGCACTGCATTACCCCCAGCAGTTGTACACTGCATCACCCCCGTACTGTAGCGACGATGCACTGCATTACCCCCAGCAGTTGTACACTGCATCACCCCCGTACTGTAGCGACGATGCACTGCATTACCCCCAGCAGTTGTACACTGCATCACCCCCGTACTGTAGCGACGATGCACTGCATTACCCCCAGCAGTTGTACACTGCATCACCCCCGTACTGTAGCGACGATGCACTGCATTACCCCCAGCAGTTGTACACTGCATCACCCCCGTACTGTAGCGACGATGCACTGCATTACCCCCAGCAGTTGTACACTGCATCACCCCCGTACTGTAGCGACGATGCACTGCATTACCCCCAGCAGTTGTACACTGCATCACCCCCGTACTGTAGCGACGATGCACTGCATTACCCCCAGCAGTTGTACACTGCATCACCCCCGTACTGTAGCGACGATGCACTGCATTACCCCCAGCAGTTGTACACTGCATCACCCCCGTACTGTAGCGACGATGCACTGCATTACCCCCAGCAGTTGTACACTGCATCACCCCCGTACTGTAGCGACGATGCACTGCATTACCCCCAGCAGTTGTACACTGCATCACCCCCGTACTGTAGCGACGATGCACTGCATTACCCCCAGCAGTTGTACACTGCATCACCCCCGTACTGTAGCGACGATGCACTGCATTACCCCCAGCAGTTGTACACTGCATCACCCCCGTACTGTAGCGACGATGCACTGCATTACCCCCATACTGTATAAGCTGAACACTGTATTACCCCCACACTTTAGCACATCACACTGTATTACCCGGTACTGTAGAAGCTGTACACTGCACTACCCCACACTGTAGCAGATGTACACTGTATTACCCCCAGACTGTAGGAGCTGCTCACTTGCATTATACTCACAGCATTACCCCCAGCAGTTGTACACTGCATCACCCCCGTACTGTAGCGACGATGCACTGCATTACCCCCAGCAGTTGTACACTGCATCACCCCCGTACTGTAGCGACGATGCACTGCATTACCCCCAGCAGTTGTACACTGCATCACCCCCGTACTGTAGCGACGATGCACTGCATTACCCCCAGCAGTTGTACACTGCATCACCCCCGTACTGTAGCGACGATGCACTGCATTACCCCCATACTGTATAAGCTGAACACTGTATTACCCCCACACTTTAGCACATCACACTGTATTACCCGGTACTGTAGAAGATGTACACTGCACACCCAACACTGTAGCAGAGTACACTGTATCACCCCTAGACCGTAGAAGCTGTTCACCTGAATTGCTCACTGCATTACCCCACATTTTAGCAGGTATGCCCATATGGTGGTGAAAGCACATGATTAGAAACAATAGCTCCTTTCGTCAACAAAATATGTCACCTTCTCCCCATTGGTTGAAGAGCAAGTTAAGGCCTATTTCGGTTTGGTTTGCTTATTCGTGATAAATGGGTTTGTTGTTGTTTTTTCTGAGTGGCATAACCGTAACCCTACCTCCACATCAAGTGATGTCCCATGACTGGAAAACCTTTAGATCAGATATCGGGCCGTATTAGATAGTAGGTGTTCGAGGGGTCAGCATTCCCCCCCCCCCCCCTCACCACCATCGGGCAAATTTAAAATCTATGGGGGGTTCCCGGCTGGAAATTCCCAAAATTCCAGAGGAGTGATAACTCCAACTTCAGGGAGACACTGTTACTTTGGGGAAGACACTGATAACTTAATGTCGGGAAAGAATTGATGGAGAACCTCTGCTGAGGCCACAACACCCAGAGCCCACATGTCGGGGCATGGGACGCTGTAACCTTATTGGGGACCTTGGACCCCCTTCTGGCTTTCCTGGCGCCGTCCCTGATGGTTCGGGAAAGGATCAGCTTACTACATTTAGTTTTGAGATGTCATACAAGCTGACGTGCCATACGTTAGCCCCTTCACCGTTCCCACTGTCAGAGTCAATTCTCCCTACATTTCGGAAGCGCCCAATTAAGGGCCCGCGGATTTGCCGGATAGTCCCGATTTAGCCTGGATTGTCTGCTGTCTCCGGTACGGTGTACGTAGTAGCGTTATCCTGACACCGGCTACTGTGCAGCTAAGAGTGTCCTGTTGTAGTGAAGAAAGATACGTCCTTAGGATCAGACGGAAGGCTGTATACAGCAGAGAAAGACAGTCTTCTCTCCTTGGTAATCCAAGTCTACCACCTGTGGACATTGTTCATCCAGAGACCAATACTCAACCAGTGTCGCATTTAGAGGAGAGAAATCTGGTGAAGGCATACCACTAACCCCATTACAACGGTAGCCTGGTCCGGAGAGCTGGAGGTATGATGGAAACAATCATGGTTCAGTCGAGGAACATTTTAAATTCACAGCAGTCACTCCACAAATACAGAAGGGCGTCCTTCATGTGGTAGTATAGATCCATGCGTATATTTCTATGAGGAGGATTCCATATGTCTTTTTTACATTTATATCTTACGGAAGGTCTGAGCTTGTGCCACAGCTTACATTAACTGTACTACTCTACTTATCCACTACCAGTACTTCAACGGGAACGTTCCCCAGGGTGTTGTGGCGCCAGCCGCCACGGAAAATAGCTGCAGTGAGATACCAAACGTCCAACTTGGAGCAAACGGTACGTATGCCCTGAGCACTCTCTCCTCTCTCTCCGAGCATCTCTCTTCTCTCTCCCACCTGCCTAGATACTCTTGCCCTTATTCTTCCAACTAACCTCAAAACCATGTCTTGTTCATGTGACAAACTTCCGTAACGAATCCATTTCGATCTATCAAGGGACATTAGAGGTTGATACGAGTGGGGCTGATATCTCTAAATACATTTAGGATCGATACAACAACTAGAGTAAGACTAACACATGCAGTGCTACGCATACTGGCTTCGTCAGTAGGCGAATGTTCTACACCACCGTAGGCTTTTCTTGTGGTCTGGTAGTTGATAGTTTATTGGGTTGCCTATGATGAATAGTTATGGTTCAGTGTCCAGGCCCTAACAAAGTTGTTGGTATAAGTAATTCGAGATCGGCTTGATCACGTAGCTCCTTGGGATTAGAATGCCAATTAACGGTCCTTGATAGTGGACTAGTAATTACGAGCCTTCTTCGCCAATCAATGAGCACATGTCGAAAAGAAAGAGGTGTTTGTACTTACAGGTTACCTAGATGCCCCTTAATTCGTTTCCTGGACCCGGAAAATAACAAATTGAACCGGCTACACCAATTGCACGCAATCAACTTAGGTCTACTGGTATAGGCCTAATCATGCAGACATAAACATCGTTTTAAGCGTTAGAGGACAATGATCATTACTAGCTGAAATATCCACACAGACCCTGAAGAACAAATATTTGCGTTAAGTCCGAACCCGAGGTTCATCCGACTTCTCGTTACGGAGTTAGAGGCCCTGGACTATGTGCATTATGATGCGCAAGATCGGGAAGCACTCCACCATGAATAGTAACATATATACATAGTTGCACACCACAATATGATTTGTTTTTCTATGAACTGTAACACTTATTTGCACTTTAGTTGGGTTGTGTAGGTGTTGAATGGTTACTTTGGTGAGAGAAACAACATAATTTTTGAAGTTACACTCTAAAAATGTTGGGGAGAAAAAAAAAAAAAAATACAATACCACCTAGGCCATTAGTTTACCCAGCCCGATTTAAACATCTACCCACCCTGGGTAACATTTACTCAAAATTGTGAAATATTACCCGGACTGGGCAAACAAATTGCCCAGTGGTATCTGTACCCAACATTTTCTCTAGTGTAATTTACACCATGGAACGATGGAATACATAACAACATATAAATCCAGGATTTAATTGAAGCGATATACGAGTAGAGCTGAGCTAAGGTAGATGCTATGGATGGTGGATTCTTGTGTCTGAATCTAGTGTATCATCGGTTGCCAACTCAAGCAAAATGTCTCACATGTTTGGTCAATCCCTCTCACGCTTATCACCATCCCCACTTCCTCGTCCTAACCTTCGATCATTTTTGCATACACTAACCTTTTGATTGGAAACTCAAGAACGCCCCAGAAATGTATAAAAACCTGCCAAAACGTGTTCCATATTCTTGATTCTTGTTTTCTAACTCAACCCAGGCTTTTGATGATTGTGGCTCAGTGTCAATGGAATATTGTTATTTATGTTCTCTGTACTCCTTCTACATGGACATTTGATTCAGTGTTTTTCCCTCTGACCCTGCTGACCAGTTTGACAGCATTCTGAGCTGTCTGATTCTATATTTCAGGTTTATATTCGTGACTGTAACTGCCTTCGTGATTTTTCTGTTTTCTCTATTTATGTGGCGGGATTGGATGGGATGGAAACTCTATCCCTAGCGCGTTTTTTTGCGAAATACAGGCGCGTACCGAGAATTTGTCCTTGGAGGAGGGGGTGGTTGGGGGGTCTGAGGTCGAAACCTAAGGGAAGTGCGCACTCACTATGACCTCAACCTCCCTATTGGCAATAAGTACAATTATGGTCCCCTAGCCACATGCATTCGGCATAATTTGCTGAATAACAGCTGGCAAAACCTCTTACTGAACTGAAAAAAAATAAGTTTTGTGTTAAAAATTTCTTGGTCACTTGGAGTCTGACCCCCCCCCGTGGGTACGCCACTGGCGAAATATTAGAAACTGTTACCGATGCACTTACCATGCATTTACTCTCCGAATTGGGGTCTGCGCTGGTGGAAGAATCCTAGGCTTCCATAGATGCGGGATGATGTATGAACGTGGAAGTCACATTCTTACGAAGAAGAATGTTGTGTAGGAGAGAATAAATTGTATGTTTGATGTGGAGGGACAAATAGACCACAGCTCATAGATGGACGTTATTGACTTATGCGAGAATGATATTCGTGGATTCCGTTTGGCCTGATGCGCATCACGGTTTGGCACGCGCGGACTTCTTTCTGTTTCATAGGTTCTCTTTCAGTCGGTGAATTTTTCACATCATATACACCATATTCAGGCACTTCTCCGTAGTTGGCCTCAATATGAATAACGATTTGGATGAGGTCTTTCCGTCTCCCTCATCAACATCTATATGGCCTGGGTAGTTTTCAAGAGCGAGTTCCAATAGATAGACCCGATTGTATACACAACCACATCCATGTTGTGCCGTGCGCGCGTGGGGTTCGTGACCTAGAACGGTTATAATCACTATATTTTCTACCATACTACAGACCGTGAATTCGCCTAATATACATGCGAAACAAACTGTCTCCACTGTCTCGATATTAGATACGCTTTTTGCTGTGTTGCCTGTTTGTTGTTTGTCATTGAACAGGTATGCCGGGGGAAATCATATCGCCACAGACGCTTCGATCGACGCCCATTCCTTTGACCGCATGCCCACCCACCATCCCCTCCCAGACCCATAGCAACCAATGCCATGTATTTTACACATTCTGTATGGTGTCGTTTTGATAATTCACGGAAAGTCCGCACTTGGAATCCATATAACTAGAAGATGTGTACGTTATCTTATATTCAATTCTTACAGTCCGTTAATCTGACCCATCAATTTCCCTCTTCTCCAACATGCCATTGCATCAGTTTCAGCTCACTTAGTGCAGGGAGACGCGCACCATGGAAACACACAACCTGTTGACAAGCCTATCAGAGCTGCGCGAAGCCAGAGCACGTGAAAAATCATTTCATCTCGAAATGACCATTTCCTCCCTAAATCACTCTAATCATCTAATATGTTCCCATACTACCCTATTCACGATCGCTATCATAGCCTCTCGATAACGAACTGCAATCTAGCTGACTGAAGCCTTCACACGATGCTGTGTCATAGCATGGAAGTAAGAAACCGCAGTACTGTTGGCTCCTATACTGGACGCGTGGCCACAGGCATACTCTCCGGGCCATTGGGCATATTAACCCCTCACCTAATTGTTGAAAACAAACGTTCCCGTCGGAAATTACCACTTCCGTTGTCTTCCGACTGTTTTAAATGTAGACAATATAACACATGACATCACATCCTAATAAACACCTTTTCGATGTATAATCACTTACAGTAATGATTTCTCACAGCGATCCGTCTTCCACGCGGGGTGCGGTATAAACTGAAACGGTCGCATTTCCGTTGATATAGAAGCGATAAACTGTATCGGTGATACGGCAGACGATAGAAATGTAAGCAGCTAATGTTTTACGAACGTTGTTGCCTTCAGGAGACAATTCCATATAATTTATGGGAGGTGATGGCATCAATGCCGCATTAGCACGGGTGGTAGTCCACCTTCTTTTAACGTTTCTATTCTGGTCTGGACTGAATTCTGTCCCTCTCCATTTCTTTTGAAATTGAAAAGATGTCTAAGATTACTTTTGCACAGTCATGCCTACCGCGCATCTCTGCATTCATAAGTCCCTGGCCGGACACCGCATCCGGCAAATTGAGTCTTCTGAGAATCTCCATTTGCAAACTGCGATTCCGCTTTCAAGTCCTAGCCCATCAGTGAATCCCGAGACTTATGGGCGTAAGGCGTCGTTGTTGGTCAAGTTATTTGGTCGCACTCTTCATTTGCTTCTTCAGATGTTACTCGAGTGCATTAGCTTTGGCAGGTCTAGGCGGTCGCAATAGATATGACCCAACTTATTGAGATCTTGCGGTCTGCTTTCGCTCTTTCATCCTCATTTCATAGTTGTGGTCTGGTTTTCTTAACATTAGGGGCAGTTTCCGTTTGGTATGCACCGTTAAGGTCAATGCCTTTGTTGATTTCTATAAGAATCCATAATTTCGTGTTACTGCTCGGAGTAATTACTCGGAACTTCGATTGAATCGTAGGACCAAAAAAATCTTTCATCTGCCTCCCGTATGGTCAACCAACCTGAACCCTGATGGCTCTTTGGCCCATGATGCTCTCTTTAAGCCTTTTTTTCTTTTTTCTTGCTGAACTCTTTCCTTCCTCAAATCCACATCAATGCTCTTACTCATATGCTCTTACTCTCCGTCTCCCCGTCCTTTTTGTCAGTTCAGGGAAAACTCCTGACGTAACTGTAACACCGCATGTCCGTCAAACACTGAGCTTGTTGTGGACCCAACACACAAAAAAACAGCTCCAACTCCTGAGTTGCCCTCAACTCTCCCCCGAAAGTAGACCCTCTATGGTAATTCGATTGGGTTACAACTTACGAAGAACTCCCCCTCTAACTACAAGCCTATTGCAATCAATCTTCAGCCCTTTCCAAAGTCGTGGGAGCCGCAGTTGGCAAGTTTGTAATGAGCTTTCTGGAACTTCACTCTCCATCGGGATTACCTCATTGTAAGTTTTGACTTTCGACATAGCCGGTTTGCGGGTGGCCTTCTGATTCTTGTCACGAATCAATAGGTGTAAGTCAGTGCTCTTCAAATGGTGATGTGATTTTAACGATCCTGTTGGAATGCTGGGCTTCTTTGCTGTACTGCATTCATTTTGAGTCTTAATTGCCTCGCTCTTGGACCGCCCGCTTCCTCGCAAATGCCCCTTCTCTGTTGGGTTGGCGGTTCATTGTGTTCATTTTCTTTGCGGATGGACTTCTTCGCTGTTCGTCGCTCTCTCGACCCCGGAGTCTGTGATTTGCTCCAACCGAACTTTAGCTTAATCCCTTGGGCATTGTTTTGACTGGGGCCTTCTGTCCGGTTTCTCTCGGGCTGCGCGGCCTCAGGGTCTGCTTGTTTCTGGCCAGCGTTGCTATTGCTCCTTTTCTTCCCGGTGGCTTGCCAATTGCCTCCCGTGGTCCTGCTTCTATTGGCGTTCTCGTCGTGGGGGTCGCCGGTTGTTCGTCGTGGGGCTCCCTTGTCGGTCCGTCGCTGCGGGGTTTCCAGAGGGTGGGGTTTTGTTTCGTTTGGAGGGGGTTGGGTGAAGTGCGCCCACGTCGGCACTCCCTCTTTCGGGTTCCAATTGGCTCCCTGGTGGAGTGTGGTTTTTCATGTTTGGGGGAGAGCCTCGCCATCGTCTCTCATTTTCCTTGGTCGGGAGTCTGAAGAAGGCTATTCGTATCAACGCGATTACAACCTGTTGGCCTTCGTTTCGTCATTTCTATGCTTCTGGGCCGGTGCTCATATGTACTCCGGGGAGCTTTTCTTTTTCTTCCTTTACATGGAGTAACTCGCCCTTCTCGGCCCTCGTCAGTCGTCATCGCCCGGACCCTAACGATCGACCCTGTTTCCTCGACTCCATCCTCGTGTCGGAATAAACTCATACGTGATTTGCTCCCTCCTATACTCTCAATCTCACTGTTCAAAGTAACTCAACAGCTGATCTCTCTCTTCGCCTTAGTCTCCTTTAATAAGTGGCCCGTCTTCGTGGGACCAATGGAGGGCTCGCCCTTCCTCGTGTCTAGCTCTACGGCCAGACGACATCCTATGTGGGGCACTGGATGGTTTTTTCCCTACTGTACGTCGACTGTGTAAAACAGGCAAGGACCCGCAAGGTGATCGAAGCACACGGACCGGCGCGAGCAGCTATGTTCGCTGGAAGTCATATTCCTCCAGCCACGGGAAATCATGTATTTGCTGGTCGACGTACCTTCACCCCTGGAATCACATCGAGTGACGAGTTCGATTATGCTGATCATTCAGATTCGTAAATGTGCGATTTTGTCATGGCGGGAGATCTGTTGTATGCTCGATAACCTTCGAGGCTATCTTAGCGGCAAGAGAAACCCCACCCCCCTCGTGGGTCGTAGGGATTGAGTCCTCCTCTATACCAGCACAATGGTTGAATATCATCCATCATAGATGGGCCTCTTCGTCACTGATCTTTCTCACACCCTCATTATCGAGAATCGTGTACCGTCCTACTGAAGGGTTCAAATGTTCGATTCCGTTAAAAAAATTGCTCATAAAGAATTGTCATATAGGGCTTTTCCGTCATAGAAATGTTTTGGTATAGCACAGGCAGCTATAGTAAGAAGTAATAGGCTTGGTATAACGAAAATGGATCCAAATTTCCAGTCATAACTGAGTATACAGAAATGGATCGCAGAATCATTAACTATTGGTAACCTTCGGGTTTACCCATACTTGACGCGCAAATTACGTCATGCAGTCCTACCCCAAACAGTCCGATGGTTACCGTTACCTCCTACTCGACAGTGACGTTCATTGCACACACACCGCAGTGGTGCGCAGTGCTCCCCATTATGAGAGCTTCCCCCCCTGTTGCAGCAAGAGAATCCCTTTTTCTTACGGATTTGGTGCCCTCGGACTGGTTCCCGATCTCTTTCACTATTCTCGCCACTCAACAGTGCTGTAAGTCTAGTCTGAGAATGGACTCAACTCCCGAGACCAGTTCAGTCTCTACTGTCCCTTTTTAGTTTTCGAAACCTGAGCCGTACCATGATACCTATAATGTCAGACTGTACCGACAAAATTCCGGCATCGCTGTCCGACGCCATGATACTACCAATCAAGTACGGGGCGCGAAGTTTTGAACTCGAAATAATTTTGTGTAACCTCCTCCTCCGTGACCATGCAAAACCACCTTCTCATACTGCAGTACTGCCAGAACTTATGTCGATCACCAGTCAGTGTTTTGTAAAGTTGTCAGGAGCAATAAATCCCAACTTGTCCGACAGACCACGAAACGCCACTACGGATATCTTGTTGTCAAACGTGATCCAAATTCAAATCGCAGCGCAACCTTTCAATGAACATGTGTATGTAATGGACGTAGGAAGTAACTAGATATATAGATATAGAATATGGCACATTAATGTGCGAAAAGGGTTAGTCACCGGTCTGGACGTTCTCATGAGGCCTGGGGAGGACATCAAATCTTAGGTACAGGCGTCTGCCGGGTTACAAAGAGTGATAAAGACATGGGTATAAATTACTTAAGGGAAAATTTGATGATATGCAGGACGGCGATTGGTGTTGGCGGTTGGGAGGGGGGGGACGGACAAGACGAATACTATCAAAGCGTAGCGCCACCACAGTTTGGCGCTTGGCGTTACAAGAAGGTTTCGGTTGACAGACCCCCCCCCCCCCCCAGATTGCAGGAACTGCACTTCCCGTGCCTTAATGGAACAATAAGCAGCCTCCTTACAATTGATAAAAATTTATTATTTCAGGAAGGTTCTCCAAAACTCATCGCCCTTAGGATCATTTCACGGTTTTGTGCGTTGGGGTGCTGTGACATTCTGCACACGATGCAAGTGAGTTTACGCCATAAAAGGAGCAATGGTAAATGGGCAATGGCACTGCCACTACGTTCGCGCGACAGTGAGATTTTGCAGGAATTCCAGTTCGACCAAACGATTCGACTTTGCACTGACCACTCTCGCACATATACTTAGATAGCCTAGGTTTCTTACTCAAGTTACGGCCCTATTTTTATCTTCTTTGCGGACCACAAGGCGCATGGAGGACTTTCTGTTGGGGGCCGGGCTTGTGGCCAAATGAGTATAATACAGAAGTAAAACCGCACCTGGGCGAAGCGAGCGCGAAATCTACAATTTGAACATTCATTCAGTCAGGCAAACTTTGGTTATAAACTTATCTTCACCATGAAATTTTCACGCCGTCTTGCACGCAACGAAATGTGGCGTCCCTGGCGAATCTTCGATGACTATGTACGGTGTTTCCACCGGCAACCTGTACCTGTCCCCTAGGTTGTTGTACAGTGCTCGCACCCAACTTTCAAAAAAGGTTCGCACCCATAAATTGATTGCCGAATACCTCTATTTTAAATTTGCAAAGAGACCATAGTTTGCTGAAGAAATCACTGGTTCAGGCTAAGTGGTCGACTTACCCCCGTCCCGTCGCTCACCTCCTTCCTTAACGGCAACAATAGTTACACTTTGGGCATTCCAACGAAAAATTTAGGCAATATTGGACTTCGTTTTTGGATAGCCTTTTTTTCACTTGAATCATGACTTTTTGACCAACGCAAAGTTGTGTTGCGTTTCTGGCTGCATTTTCGATGCCGAACTGTGGCCCTCATACAGTCATAGTGATGGTATATGTGCATTGTGCAATCAACTTTCAACAAGTGGTAGCACCATAAATAAACATTTAAAAAATCACAGATCCCGCCAGGTGTAGGACCTACCCCCGTCGCCCAACCTCCTTCCCTTCAAGATAAGCGAGTTGTTATTTATTGGTTTATTTATTTATTTAACTGATCCCCTAGCAGGACATCGACACGTCCAATGAAGAAGCGACCCACCAAGCTGGTAAAGCCAAGTCTTATGCAAACGATAGGATTGATGGAGAACCCTTCTCTCATGATTAATTATATAAGAACATCCCAGGTGAATTTCAGGCATTTTTTGTTAAGGACATCATATGTCTGCACTAGGCACACCATATGTCTGAACATACCCGATACAATGAAATACCCGGCGGCGAAAATTCAAAATGGAACAGCAGAATTCACTCAAACTGATCTTTGGGTCATTCTGCATTTGTTTAAAACACGGTTGGTGCTGAATATGTCGGATACAGTGTAGCGAAATAGCAGTCGGGCTCAAATATTGGGGGCAGGGGACAAAATGCATTGCGTCCCCCAACCAAAAAATTATTGGTGGGAGACGCCGCCCCCCCCCCCCTCCCCGCCCGCATGCTGCATGTACCATGGCGGAATACTGTCATGGGAAACGTGCAAGTGGGCGCGTTCACTCAACGGGAAATTGAAGAACTCAATCCCAGTAAGTATCAAGTTGAGGGCACCAAAAAACAAGTCACATAGTCACATCCCCTACATTTTAAAACACGGAAGTATCGGCCAATAGGGTTCAGGACAGGGTTCGATGTTTATGTGGATATGGGTGTCTCAAGTTACAACTGTTTCAAGTTTTAACCTTTATGAACACATTTCTGTTGCCTACAGGTTTGATACTTCAACATAATCATGATCTGCGTGCGAGTGGGAAATTCAGGTTGAAACCACACATAGGTGATAGTTATGACGGGGCGTTCCAACCACGTCTTCGCCTGACAATATTGAGTACCGGTTAAACTATCGAAGGATAGGCATACCTTCATAAATCCATGTACCTTTCATGAAACTTCATGTAGTCTGGTTATGAATTTCGAAAATGAAGAAAGAAGAGAGATGAAACCAAGTTGGTGTCCCTCTCCAGATGTCTCGTTCTGAAGTATCACTTCTCCTCCGTTTTTCTCAATGGGATTTCTATAGGGCGAAACAACATTCAGAAATTCCGAGAAACGTTATCGTTTCGTATTGCTTCCTTCTCGATCCATCGCAGCAATTCCCCTGAATTACTTTTCAAACAACAGCAGGACGAGAAGAAACGGATAGGTAGGATTGCGGATATCGTCGCCTTCCCATGATCTTTCTATCTGTTCAGTATATTGATATTACTCATTTAGGCCCCAGTGATTCTGGGGTCTGGGTAGTCGTTGTAGGCAAGCACATTCTATGTTCACACACACACACACACACGTGCGCCGCGCAAAAACACACACACCGGACCTCGTGGGCCCGCGCACATTACGCAGATTCATTTCGTTCAGCGTTTAGCGTCCCGACGAAACCTTGATCTCATCTTTGGCTCAGTCGTTTATGTTGCACATCCATATCACTTCTCAACTAACAGATGTAAACTGGTCGTTCAACAACCTGTCGGCTACCTATAGGATGGAGGGCAGAAGCGACTTGTTGATGTCATCCCTTTGCATTGCGCTGATCAGAGGGACTATCTGTATGCGACAATGAGCTGTCATTTTAGTATTAGTTGTCATAGCTATAGACTGCAATTGACATTATGCCTAATCGCCATCGGCGATTCAGAGGAAATCCACATCAGTGTCGTGACAGAGGTGGAATCATAGGCTAAAGGCATGCTTGATATCCAGAACGGAGGCGTGAAGAAAAAAAAAGAACGGAACGCCTCATTGGCATAAATGCATCAACCACTTTGCAACTTTCGAAAAATGGAACCAGAATTGTAAGTGACAATGTTTCACGCCGCTTTGTTTGAGGTGCCTGATTAACTGTGTCGCATGTTAATATTGATTTGCGCACCGAATTTGGCCTAATCGGATCGGACCCTAAATTGCAAAGCGTGTTCGATTTTTGAAAACTGCCTCATTTCAGTTTTTTTTTACCCACGTAGGCAACTTCATTTATCGCATAATGATTATGTCCGATTGAACATCAAAACACACGTGCACCCCCCCAAATATTTTGTCCCCACCTCAGGCTCAGACATCGGTAGTAAAACCTTCGACACAATTTAGTTGGGACCAGCTATCTGAATCAGAACATACTTTTTTTTTCGTGGTGACATAAAAAGCCGGTGAATAAACCCGGGGGCGGGAAAGTAAGTGTCATTAAAATAGTGCATATGTCATTTGGCCAATCCTGATGCCCTCGTGTAGTGCCCCCTCCTCCCCTGACGAATATCCTAGCTTCATGCACAAGCAGTGTTATTCGATCACAGGTGTGCCACTTCTCATCTGCTAAGTCATGCAGCCGCTGGAAAACTCGTAACAAAAGTAAGTCAGCAGTAGCATTGCTCGGCAGGTTGCTGACCTTCCGTCCCTCCGTTAATTTAATCTTCCATGCCAGCCAAACGATGATTGGAGCAGAGTTTAACGACGTCACAACCAGCTTAGCAACCAAAGATTGTTTGGGCGTTATTGATGGTAGTATATACCTGTGATGACACCCACGCATGGATGTTATTACCCAGAAGATTATCCCTTCGTGGTTGATCTAGTTTCCTCGTCCTGTTCACGAAGGAAGGCGTCAAGCAGTCTGTTCGATTCCGGAAGTTGACTCAGGTGAAAACCTGCCCCAGAATTCCCTAAAGAGAAGAACAGTTACAAGGTGAAACGTATGTCACTGTTTCTGCGTGTATTATAAACGTTTTTTTGTTGTCTACCTACTTATTGACATAACTCTATGTTTTAGTGCGCGTATCCCTGTTCCATATACTGATATAGCTGTATAGTGTATAGTGCCACCTCTATCCTCAATTTCTTTTAAGTATCCCAACGCCTGAATTTAGCATTCCACGGGAACGTATTAAAAAACTTTAATGGTTACGGTATTTCGATGAAAGTAAAAGTAGCTAGGTGTGTGGTGGAAGTCGATGATAGTCATTCGTCAAGTGCGAACTAAAACCACATTGAGGTCCTCTCCTGACCTGCCTGTCGTGCATACTTTAAATATGTCTTGTAGAAGTGAGCTCTCATGAACCGATATTCCTGCATGTCGTTTCGTTGTCAATCAGAATATTAGAGCGTTAAAACACTAACTCCTGATACTTCGGCTTGGTGATCTTAGCTGGCGAGGAGAATAGTCAATTTTGAATAGTTAAAGGGTAGATGGGCCTTCAGGATGTGATATGTAGGATATTATAGTGTCGTCAAAATGTGAACGGCACAGCCTTTACCCGCATACGACACTATACAGCAGGCAATATTCGCATTGGGCCTATCCCTCATCATCAGTCTGGTACAAGCCCCGGACATGCTGTACTGAGTCAGTTGGAACCGTGTTGCCAAGCCCCGACAGCGCCATCACTTATAGTAGTGTAATAGTGATAAGATTAGAATATGTTCCGTTTGACAGCCTCCTCTAATTCGAGCTTCACATTCAAGAGGCTCTGGTTCACTCTGTGAGTTATACTTTACGACCAAGAGGTGTGTCGTCAGACGCAATCGATTTGTATTACCGAGTAAATGTTATGTTGTTTCTGTGCTCCGCTAATTGATCGTTTTCTGAAAAAAAACAGGTTAAAAACTCATGAAAAAAAAAGGTTGAAGAATCTTGAACTATGATATACCATCTTCACTATGTAACAACGACGGTATGAGTGAGGGGCATATGGTAGAAGAAATTCGCAGGTAGAAAGTAAACAAAACTGAATGTGTTTCACGAGGTTTACACACAATAGGGCACCTCCTCCACTTTGAGTTTGTGTTCTCTAACGGAACTTTAAACAGGGCACGCAATACGCGCTGTGATCAGGGAAATGCTGTAATGCTCCTCTAGTCTCCAATCATAATAACTCCATGGTCCGGCACCATTGAGAATGATATGGAAGGCAAGAGCAAGACCGTGCACTTGTTAGATTGTTCTTGTTGGGGTTATTGACGACTATGTCGTGGTAGAAACCGAGGCGAGCCTATGTTTTGGCACACGTGAGTAAAATTACACAAATTAAGAGTCAATAATGTACCTATACGGGAAATTTATACCTGTCGCGTAAATTTCTTTCAGCACATTAGAGATGCAATTCTCCATTCTTATAATTCTTACTTAGTAGCGTACAAATTACTGACCCAGATTTTTTTTTCGACATACCGATTTTCTGGGCTCCAACTTTCTGAAGTTCCTGGCGTTGACTAATAGTCCCGGTATGTTTTTCTCACTGATATACCTTGATAATGCCTTTGGCGACTTTATCATCACTGATTACTACTTAGAAATACGATTTGGAACCAAATTACCGATTATACGATCTGAACATTCTGCCTAATCTGGCACCTCTGTGTTAATTACGTTGCGGTCAATGAGCTCCTTGGAAGTGTAAGATTTCATGTCCTCACATGTGTATTGTGAATGTGTATTTTTGATTGCATTATTTCGGTCGGAGTAACTCACATTAAAGTTATTACCTCCTTGCCCTAGTTCTGAAGCAGAAATATGATTCAGAAAGTGGACAATTCCAGTGGACAAAACACAGATTGTCGTAGCATCATCAAACAGAAGAAGAAGGTCTTCGTGTCAAGAAACAAATGCTCCATACGAGATCTAAAGTGTCTGTCTTTCTTTCCGTTTCTCCAGAAATCTAAAGCATTGGCACCATGTTGTCTGGTTGGTGACTACAAGGAAGAAGGTGTATCAAAGGTGAGTAAACAGAAGTTGCGCTCTTTGCGGTTCCGTAACCGGAGGAATGATTTACGCGTACCGTTAGACACTATTTGTTGAATTAACTTTCAAGAGAGTAAATCAGTTAGAGGGGTTATCTTCCGCGGGATCCGCGAGGTCAATCCCAGAATACTGTGTTGCCAATAATTGTGAAGATCCCTACTTTGAAGGCATTTATTTTGTACTTTATTCGTGATACCGTTTATTCTATTCAATGCTTCTGCCTATATAGATCATGAGATCAATTCAATTAACCAACCAAGAAATTAACCACTAGAAAATCAATCATAACGAGATATATTGTAACGTATTTTCCCATGCAACTCTCATATGGATGAATCATAGCTAATGAAGGTCATTTTCCCGAATGATTCTTACGACCTTTTAGGCCAACTGCATGGCCCCGATCTTCTAATTCATCATTTCACTAGTTATATAGGTTAGCCGATTTTCTCGACTGCTTAATAATGATCAGATGATGTCACAGCTGAGCGACGCTGGGGAATGCTTCAATTCATCTTCAACCTGTCATCCCAGGGTTGATTGACTAATCTAGCTATACGAGTATACTACCGCTCCATGTCGTTCACTCGATCGAGGCCTTTGTGGTATGTAATGAAACTTCCTGTTGCTATTTTCAATTTTCAAGGCAGGTGCTACTAAATATATCACAGGAAACCTTGATCTCCGCCCAGCTGAGCTCTGTGACACTGCCTATACCACGATGTAGTCGCTGTACGTACACAATGTACACAGAATGAACAGACATTCAACATTGATTATGACTGTATGGCACATCATGGGACGCCAACAGACCGACGGACAGACAGAACGATATGCACATAGACAGATAATCAGGTAGATAAACAAATAAATAGACATACAGACCTGCATACAGACAGATAGAAGTAATGATTTTCCTGAATAATTTGAATAATTATTAACATCTGTCGTAATTCGTTGAGTAAACCTCAAATTTTGCTGTCAGTGCCAAAGGATCTGGTTCTGATTTCAAATGTATATTTGGTAATATCGTAATTCGAGTATCATTAATGGAGGTAATGATATCACCAAAAGTTATGCAGAACAGTGAAATTTCCATCATACACGCTCACATCAGCAATCAAATTATTTATTCTACAGCTGTACCGAGCATCGAACAGTGACTCGTGTGGTGCTTCACCTGTCCCCAGGGAAGGATCTGTTCCCCATTCGGGGGCAACGCCTGTATCTGTCCCAAGGGGAGAAGAGGGGCACTCTGTAGCCACGTTGTCCATCCGGGTACTTCGGCTGGGGGTGCAGGAGACGGTGCGCATGCCCATTTGGGGAGTCATGTGACCCTGTATCTGGAGCCTGCGACAACGATGACGACGTGAGTTTGTGTGTAGCTACTCCATTGTTTCTGTTGTCATTGATTTACGGCACGTCCAAAAATCAGAACTTGGAGAGAAAAGTCACTATATCTCGAAACAATCGGAACAACACGTCTTCCACCCCACACCCACATCACTCAAATCCCGCCCCGCTCATAGTGCGACTATATATTGCCAAAGAGTCAAGGGTATGTTCGTGGGCTATCACTAAAACTACAGACAGAAATTTTTTCATACTCCTACATCATTATGACAAAATTAGCATGTATATAGGCTAATGCCCCTCCCACCCCCACGCAATAGAGACAAAACTGGTGTTAACTTGAGGACCAATTGACGGTTGCAAGTACGTCAGCAGTCAATTTGCTCCTCGCTCCATTCTCCGGTAACTGGTCGTGGTTTGGAGGGGACAAAATTGTGCTTTCCTTGTCAGTTGGAAGAGCTATTTCGTTTCAGAAAGCGCTCCGAAAAAAAAAAACTGGTGCAACGGTCCCTGTGATTATGCACATCCGTGGCCGCTCGCTCCGCGGTGACCTATAATCACATTATGACACTGTCAATTCTGAAGGGTGGTGAGAGAATATTCAAATATATAGAAGCTGCAACGACGGCTCTGTGGGGCCGTTAAATGTTTCCATTGCGAAGAGGGCCATTCAAAACCATGTCATCCTTATTCTGAGCAGTGCACCTTTGTTTTCTCCTCCTCATATGCCTCTACCACTACCCATCAAGATATCTTCGTGGTACATGAGCCGATATGAGCACTCTGAAGAAGAAACCCAGCATGTTAGCGAGGCAGAGTAATTCAGAACTACATGCATCTCGAACTATGCTAATTCTCCATCCGATTCTTCCTTAGCATTCATCTGATTAGCTACGACAGCTTCTCCGTATCAATAAAATAAGAAAAAAAAAAAATAAAAAAAACAAACAAATATAAACCAGCAAGTCAATGTTAGAGGGTTAGTCCTCTTGAACACTTGTCATATAATATGCGGGATACCAGAAAAGCAGACAGGATATATGCCTTCAGTCTTTGGAAGTGACTGCCCAGTAGCACCCTCCTTCTTCTGATTTTGACTGTGAAAACTGGTAAACTCCCACAGAGTTCAGCGTTGGTGCAGATGTGGTAAAATGCATTGGCTGCCCTAGCCGACTTCAGGACCAAAGCGCCACTGGATGTTGAATGCACTGATGTCATATCATTGTAACTCATTGGTATGTGTTGTCCGAGCCGCGAAAAAAAAAGCAAGGTAAGTGAGCCTTTGCCGTCCCACTTTCTGTTTTCTATGAGTGGGTACAAACGCACTTTTTCATCAATTTCTCTCTGTGTTCCCAAAAGGACGACGAAAAGGGAAGTTCTTCTACAACGATCAGTAATCGTGCAAGCAGCAACAACACAGCTGGGATATGTGCTGTGGCTGCGGTCTCAGGGAGTCACTGGGGTGCGTCTGCTCTGCAACACCAAGACCGACAAATGTGAATGTCCTGGTAAGTAGATTCTCCCTAATTCTGCTGGGTGTGAGGGGGAGATGATTGAGAATCTGTCGGGAATACCAGCTGAAAATTTCTAGGAAGGAATATTCATTACGGAACTGACTTGAAAAAAAAATGTCCGGAATAGATAGATCCCAGCAACTGTACGCGATTTTGTCGTGTCGTGCTCTGGCAAGATTGCTGGATTGTACTATGTGGTGAGTACTCTCTTAGGCCAACTCATTACTATTCATGAGAGGGGAGGGCTAAAACATGGCTGACTGGAGATTGTTGCTATTGTTGATTTGGCCGGCCAAAATTATTGCTGAAGCATGTTGACACGAACCACCCACACGGTGACAGAGTAAAAAGTCGTCTGCTGTCTTCAATACACCATTGAATTATTCAGGTTAGTATGTTGACGATGCTCTAACAATGTTATGGCAAAGAATCAGGTAGCCCACGGCTCTTGATTATAATCGACCCTATAATTGCTCTCTTGTTTTCGGACTCCCTAAGTTAGAGACTGCCGTCAACAACGCGAAAGAACCCCCCCCCCCCCCCAGTAACGGAAAAGGCAGCAATCATCTGGGAACAGGTCAAAAGTTAGAACTCACAAACGATTCTCAACAATATCTGACATTGGGTATTTTACTCTTCGGTTGTGGCCGTGTCTGTTTGCAATAAAAAATTTCGAGAGTTGCTAAGCAATACCACGTGAAAACGTCACAATACTAGAGGATTGAACCTCAGTCAATATATACCATCATGCGAGTAGTCATCACCCGCAGCGTATCTGGGGTCATCAATCGGGGGGTGGGGGTGGGGACAGTATTTTACCCAAGGACAAGAATTCTTCCCGTTTCGTGAAAAGGGAAAAGGGAAAAGGGTTTTCCCCGCGGTAAAACGTTGTTAACTACGATTTTTTAGAAGAAACTGTGAAATGTGTTATTTGTCATACATTTTCCTCATTTACAACTGCGATACCGTTACACTATTCCCTGTTATTGTTATATCGACAGGCTACGCGATCGCACTGATCATTGTATCGGTTAGACGGGGATAGCTGTTGGGCCGTTTAGCTTCGGGTACCTACGTAAGTGGAGGAAAGGTTTCGTTCAACCAATCCTGGGGAGATATCGGCGGTAAGTATTTCAAGATAATCCAATGTCCACTACGCGGGGGGAGAAACTTTATAAATTCGCTACATGGAAGAATCCGAGAACAACCCAAAATTTAAAAACGATCCACGACTTTCGAGTACAGAGCGCAGTAGAATTTCCGACCTTCTTCTATCTCCTGACCGGACCATTTTCCCGTCTTGTATTATTTAATAGACGACAGAGAATTTTACTGAATATACAATCGTCATGTAAACACGAGAGGTGGGGAGGGGAGGGGGAGAGCTAACAACAAAACAAGTACTTTTGGTAACACCGTAAACAACAACTATGGTTCGGATCGGAATAAGAAATGTAAAAATTGTTCCGAGTTCCAAAGTAAGGAATCCTATTTATTAATAGTATACCAATTCTTGTTCTGGTTAGACAAGTTGAAAATTACAGCATTTGTTCGTAGAGTGTATAGACAGATAGGCGGCCTTCACATCGGCCCCTTCACATGGACGTCATTCTCCCCCCCCCCCCCCCACCCCCCCCTTTTGATTCGAGCGTAAACCTAAATGAATATGTTAAGGAGAAAGAGTTGTGGACAACACTATTCTCTATTCCGAAATTTAAAATTAGTGATGTATTGTTAGGGAAATAAAATGTTGAGTAGTTTACCCGTATGAAGGATAAAGAGCGTCCTCATTGTTGTCTCCAACTGGTTGTCTTATAAAGGTGAGACTGCATGCATCGTGAAAACTGGTGATGCTTAGAAATGCTATAGGCTTCGGGCATTTGAAAAACACAGTTCAAGGGCTCGTTATAATACTTGCTTGCCTGCTTGTGTCAAATGTGGACGGTTCACGTTGTAAGAATACCAATGCCCTCACCGTCGGTATATGGTCCAGTATCCTCCCTCACACATCTATCAGGTTCCATGTAAATCAGATTAATTTTATTTTTATTTTAGTTTTCCTAAATTTCTACTCCACTGTCAAATTTATTAGACTGAAGGTAGACTATATCCACCAAGTTACGTAAAATCGAACAAAATTGCTATAAGCTTAAAAACTCAAATAATAATAAAATAATAATAAAATAATAATAATAATAATATAATAATAATAATAATAATAATAATAATAATAATATAATAATAATAATAATAATAATAAAATAATAATAATCATATATAACAGACAGACCGTTAACGGACGGAATAGCACAGACAGATAGACACACGACTTGAAAAAGTTCAGGCGAAACAAAGTTGTGCATGAACAGAAAGTTAGAATTTAACTTCACCTAATTTCAAATAGAATACCTTAAATAGAATACCGCAGAGAAAATCACTCAGAACAGCGTGCTACTTTCATAGTTTCAGTGAACAGTTATTTGTATTTTTTCTCACTCCGTACATGAAAGAAAACGGAGGTGTCAGGTATAGTCTTACCATCAATAACTATATTCATTTCTATCTTCTATTAGGAAACATCAGAAAGTGACGAAGGCGACGATTCTGGTAAGTTAATCGTTTTCACCAGTTTTCGTACTTCCATGTAATTCCAATAAATAGGGCTAAGTAAAATTTGTATCAAACTGAGGATGCAGGAGTTTGGGCAGCATGAATGAGAACAGTTCATTTCGTCACGTCCGTGCAAATTCTTAGCTGAAATTTTAAGTCCTCTGCTGAAATGAATTGTGCGCACAGTCTTGCCGCTAGGTACGTTGATTTGCACGAACGCGGAGTTCTCAACATCACAGGATTTGTATGAGAATTCCAACATAGGCTATATAGCAGAACATATAACATTGCAAATATGTGGCAAGTCCTACCGAGGTCATCGGAGGTCATTACAATGCTAATTATGATAATTTATGTTGGATCCGCAACACTGGTAGATTCACATTATTAAGTAATAAAAATCGAATGACGAGATTTTTGAAAAGTCTTTTAAGGTAGTCCAGAAGTCATTGAAGGGCAAATTGATGAACATACTTGTATGGGGGAGAATTAATAGCTTGTAGTAGGCATCAAGCGTTAAAAAGTAATTCCAACGTCATCAGAGGCTATATTTGCATAATTTGTGGAATTACATGATTACTTGTTGGTTCTAGTAGGCCCTGAATGAGCCTTCATTTTGCAAGCAATATCACTCTGAAGATGTTGGGTACAAATACCACCTTGGCAGTATTTGACGAATTTTCTAGTAAATGTTTATCCAGGCTGGGTAAATCAATTTGCCCAGGTGGTATTTGTAGTACCAGTGGATTTTATACTACCTTGGTAATTATCTTCAAGTGTTACTGCAAACCTGTGTAGTCCCTGCACAAAGGCATTTGGCCCAACACTTTCAACAAGCAAATAACTATTTTTAGCAATCGAATTCCTTATATATTTACATTAAAAAAGAGAAGAAACTTGCACATATCACCCCTAATGACATTTCAAGCTGGCGTCGTCAGATTTATTGATAACTTAATATGCGGGGCAGATGCCACCGAATTTCTTAGTTCTGCAAATAAATTTAGAGAAGTAGTGAAATGAGAGTAGACAAGTTTCCACACAGGTGGAATTGGATTTTGTGTGCTCTAATCAGTTGGGAACTAATTTAGTGCATCCTTGGCCCAGACCACATGGTATTTGTTCGCAGCTACCAATATGCCTACGATAGCGCTTGTTAATAATGCAGAGAATTGCGAACGCAAATATCACTGGAATTGATTGTGCGTTCAATACTAGGTGTTGTATATGCGATAGCTGTTACGAAACTCACAAGCGAGGTTACAAGGCCAGGTTGACCACCAATCATAGTGTTATCTTAATTAATATCTGATCGAGAAAAAATAAATACGTGCCGAATTATTAACTAATTAGCTGATATCACATGCAACCTTTATCCCATGGTATGAAACCCAACAACCTGGATACACCGAATAGATCTGTGGGTTCGTCTGTACGGGATTACCTATACATAGTGTGTACCACTGTTGGGACACCAGTAGTACAAAAGTCCATTACTGTTAAATAACCCTGGGTACAAACCTGCGAAACTATATCCCAACTTCCGTGACTACTCTACGCGATAACCTCAGGCGCGCGCATGTAGGATAACTCCCTCAGCGAACCCCAACAGAATTATACCGATTTATGGCAAAAAGTTTTGATTACAGAGGTAATGTTTGCCGATTCATATTTACGTCTTCTCAATGCTGACAGGATAGATGTTCGGGAATTCGACTTTTAATGGACCCCGATGAATGACGCCAACATTTGGACTCTCAATATTCACTATCTGCACCATCTTCCATGTGAACATTAACGTGACCAAATTCAGCCTATCCAATTCATAATAATTCGCGACTCATTGACCTCCTGTTGCTTGACAAATTTCGATCAGATAGAATATACAGTTCAAACTATATGAACGAACAGGTCGAGCTGAATAGTCGGACATATAAACGAGCATGATTAAGTCAAATGTCGCAATATGTCGTTTAGTACTCTAAATGTAAGGCTAGGATTCCATAGATGCGTATGCATCGCCAAAAATTTACGTGAACTGAGGTGGGGCTAGGTGTTTACATAGTTGGCTATTTAATTTGCAATGGTAGATATTGGTTCCACAGAGCCAAGAATTCATAAATGAATTCACCAACGCCGAATAGGCGTAATAAGCACATGTACCAATGCGTATGCGGATGCGTATCACGCGACTAATTCTATAGAATATTCTAAGCAACGACACTTTGCATGGGCTGGCTGCCTTTTTTATGTGTTTTCGCTTACACGGGTGCGGTATGGAATGTATAAATCGAATTATTACGTAGATGAAGAAACGAAGTACGTCAAATAAACTGTATACTGATGCCAATCAACCCTAGCCATTGCACAGCTCATGTCACACGGACGTTGAAGGAGATGTTCCATAGATGTTCATCGCGGTGATGCGTCATCATCCCGCAGGTACAACATGTGATAATTTTTTGGCTTGCTCATAGAGCTCGTTTCATTCTATTGGGAATACATTATGCCCCCAATGGAGCGCATCTCCATCTCTGCAAAGCGAATGCGCTATAAGAGCACTTCCACCGTCCATGTTCACGTAAATATGACATTTAGGGAGTCGTGTCGCGCTTCGTATCCGTCATGGACAGTAAAATATTGCTCTATTTGAAAAGTCATAGAAAATCTAATTTTAACATCTCCATCACTCCCTTTCCGGTATTTGTACTTCGCCGTCTCCCACCTAAAACTTACGACTACCCAGTGGCTATGGAGTTGTGCCTTTGAAAAGATACTTTGTCCCGGCTGCTCACTGGCATCTTCCAACTGCTTGTTAGGCTCTATGCAATGTGCAATGGCATCTTGCTCTCTCCGAGTTATTTTAGGGCTCACAAGGTTGAGCACATGGCGTCTGCGCGCGCAACTACACCTTGCAGCATGCATGGTGTCTCAGTAAGCTCCACCAATTAAGCATCACTTGGACGAAGCGGGTGTTCTTGTAGGTACTCGCTGTTTGCAGTCGTGCCTGAAGACAAATAGGATGAGGGTATGAATACCACCATAACCTCGTGCGCGCAGAAGCGTTGTAACGCACTATGCAATGATCCCCCTTTTCATGGACTAAATGGCTGAGCACCCCCCCCCCCCCCCCCCCCCCCTTCGCTCCGCGGAAGCAATGCAGTAGCCATTTCCGTACCCTCACTCCGTTCTATTTCCTCTACTGGCAAGTACGACGCTCTGAAAGGAATGTGTTGTTTGACAAAAATACCTTATCCAGATAATCGCCTGTGATGGTAGAGACTTGAAAGAGAAGAGGTTAGGCGGACTTTTAATAGCTCCTACAGAAAACCCAAGCGTCACATGCGACTGACAGCCATGTATATGTCATCATAAGTTTTATTCACTCAACCAGGAAGAATATATATAATAGTTTAGCTCTTGGGTCTACGGCACTTTACAAACAGGTGTAGTTTATGCTATTCTGATGTCCTAATTCTCCACATTCTGTCATTCAACAGGTTCAGCACAGATGTTGATCAACCAGCAGCGGCCAGCCTATCGTGGTGGGATTATCCTCCTCCTGTCAGTCAAAGAAGCTCCGGAGAATACCCGCTCCTCGCTCCGATATCTGTACCCGACGTCCTGGAGATATCCTCCTACGTCACCCGTATATCACGAGACTCACTGCCGAGGTCTACCTCTCACAGTAGCGAGGAGGAACGAGGGGAGGAGGATGAGGTCGACGACGAGGAGGCAGACACTCGTCACGACTACCTCAACATCCCCGAGTTTTCCGAGTCGAGGGAGAGTCAGATGCGGAGGAATACTCCCAGCCCTACGAACACCTCGGTCACTGTCGAGGCATAACTCGGTGCACAGCCAGTACGCAATGGGCACTGCCGATGATTCTCGGGACACGTCGTTCATCATGAGGACATGGACGGGATCAGAGGACAAGGCCTGTGACGAGACTTCATACGTAAACGAATCGGTCCTGAAGTGGAAGCGACGTTTTGCAACTCGGAGAACTCTACACAGTCCGGCAGCACCGGAGTTTCTCGAAACCAAGGTGTCCTGTCGTCCCGTTCACGTCATCATGTTCTGACGTTCGAACAACGACCAGCAGGGTCAACACTCCGACCAGGACTAAAAAGGTAGAGGAGACGTCGAGGCGCAAACCGACCGTCAAGCCAAAGCCGGAATTCATAAAACTCAAAATGCTCATGGATATAGAGAAGAGAAAACGTCGGGCATCTCTTGGTCGTACGAGGGAGGTGAAAAGTTGTGATAGTTGTTCAGGTTTACAGGACAATACGCAGATATCCTTTTCTGATTTAGACTCTTTGGAACCCGCAGAGGACACGATGAGGCAATCGCACGGGGAAGAATAGAAGCAACAGGCTGCGCTTTCTTAGAGCAGCTCTGCTGAAGAAAGGGATCTCCGTCCCTGAAACAGATTCCCACACGGATCGGCGCTATCTTCTGAGAAGCTCCAAAGACGAAAGGATAAGCGGAGACGAGGTCGAAGAAACCCTAGATTCTAGTGACCCAATCTATGAGAATGACTTCGTTCGGAAGCCCGCACGGCGAGCAACACGGTTGAGTAGTATAAAAAATATGCTCTGATGTAAATACCTTGAATATAATTGGTTTGAGCAATTCTCACGAAAACAGGGTCGTTGAATGAGAATTCGAAAAACGCGTCCTCGCAGCAGTGCCTTGCTCTGAACATTCCGTATATGTGCGTCAGATTACCTATATACTATTCTCGCGTATATTACGAAAACAAATAGCCAAAACATAAAACGCTATTCACGATCGAGTACCGCGACCATTTTGAAATAACGTGAGTTTTTCAGGCCAGAACAGAATGCAGTTTTTGACTTTGAATTCCCAGTCTGGAATTATTGGATGAGCCCGCTCCCTTTCTGGGACAGGTTGTGAAGGTATTGAATGGAACAACGTGATTTGAATGGTCTTGAATTTGGATAGCTTGGAAGGTTCAAGTGTCCGGACAGTAGAAGTTGTCTAATCTATAGAATAGTAACAAGCGCAAGTCGAAACCGTCTGGTGGTGAGGACGGACAAAATTCCTGTGGCGAATACACTGCAGTCTCCCACCATTCCCCATTTATTTTGTTCAACATTTAGTTGACCTTCACTGACATCTGTCATACCTTGGAATGACGTGGAACATGTCTACTACATTGGCCTAATATTTGATATCAGTGCCCCCCAGCAAAAAGTACCAAACAAATCATTTTCTTAGACCGTATATTAGATATTGTGCGCCAACAAAATGTTATGTGTACCCAGCTCACTCATTCTAGGTAGCACAAAGTACCCAACCAAACGATTCCTAGACTGTTATTAGCTATTTGTGCCAACAAAATTTTATGTGTACCCAGCTCACTAATTCTAGGTCGGTAGCAGGAACAGGTGAAAAACACACTTGGATCCACAATGGATTGTATTCCACACAAGGGCTGAAGCCTAGCCAGCAGCTACATTATGAGAAAGAAGGTGATGACAGATCTTCCCACAGAGCTGCTTGTTATCCCCCCATTGCCTCTAATCATTCCATTCCAGGGCGGACAATCGAAATTGTTTGAAAGCCCCCTTTCTACCTGGTGCCGCTCTGCAGAGTTAAGGAGTAATGTAAACAAAACTCTCACAGGGAGTTCAATGAGAATGGCTGTGAGTCGACAAATTTGGGTAAATAATTGGATTTCATTGAAATCTACTCACACTATGCCAAAAAATGTAACTTAGCCTAGCCATTGGCATGCTCCATCCACCCAAATTTAAACCTGATCACATGTACGGTTTAGAAGTTATGAGTGAACGTGACGAACAGAACTAACGAAAAACTAACGAAAGACGGACGGAGAGGCATGATGACTTCTTGTAGGAGATGCTCCCCGCAGCTAAAAACGAGTGCAGGTTGTGCATCTAGGTGCATGCGAATACAGACATATACCTGGAGGAGACGGGAATTTGAATTATGAGGTTTGTTGAAGCAGATATGGTTAACAGTGTACTCAGATTGAGAATTCCTATAAGTAGCACACAGATATGATGATTACTGACGTAGCTTACGCACATTAAGTGGTAATTACGGTTCAATTAGGACCCGTCGTCAATTTTGATTTGATTTCTACGGGTTCAGGAAGTCAGGTAAGGCTACAAGTAAACCTGTTGTATTGATACGTGGGTGAGCACCAGCATAACTCGCCTCCTTTTCTAGATAGTGCTCAGAGATGACCTCGAGGAAGGGGTGTAACCAATCCAGCCTGCTCCCGCAACCACCATTTTACGTCCCTTTCGAGGAGGAGACCAGTAACTCCAGGACTCGACCACTTAGGGAAGAGGGAATAGTGTCATGCGGATAGGCTCCACCAAAAACGAAGGAAGCCTCAGCTTACAGAAAGTTACTAAAGGTGGCTGCAACGGAAGGAGAAAAGAATAGGAATAGTTAGAAGAGGAGGAGGGTGGGGTGGGAGACACTGAAAATGTAGATGAATGTATGGGAATACGCACGCGTGTAATGTAGGCGACACCTCCCCTCTGTGATGGTCTTGGTGGTATACCGTGGCGTCGAAAAGTGGATGAAAAAAGAAGCGGGCGCTCAAAATAGGATCGTAATTCTTGTGCTGCGCATAGGCAATGACGGGGTAGGGGTGGTGATTTAAGATAACACGAACTAGAGAAGGAAGGAAGAGGACAGTGTTGAACCTCATTGAACCAGAGGGCGAAGATAATCCACGCTTGAACATAGGTATATTTCACGCTCTGCTGACACACCTTCTTGGACGTGCGAACCATGCCCGCCCGTCAGGAACTTAGGCTGACGGAAAGAAGTTCCAGTTTAGAGCACGACGTAGGTAGGTAATTGCAACATGTCGATTTTCATATATTACATTGCATCACCCCCTACACATTGGACCCGTTAACAAAAAAAGAATGCGCCATCTATTCTGATACGTTATGATGAGGAGGCTGCGTGGAGGACATGAGTCTATGCCATACAATGGTATCGCCAAGAAGTGGGAAGAGGACGTGCCTCCCCCAAACGTTCTGTCTCCCAGGTCCCCCCCCCCCCCTCCACATGGAATTGAGGCGTGAAAAATGGAAATTTGTTATATTTCTGAAGAAAGAAGATTGCGGACACTCGTTTTATGCCAACAAGAAGCAATGTCGCCCACCATATTGCATGGACCCTTAATAATGAGAAAATGTCCTCTCCTCATAAACCCACAAAACCGATCACAAAGTTTCGAGTGCCCCTGTGAATTAACTGTGCCCCAAATACCACCCCCTTGACCGCGAGGCTGGCGACGCCTGATGCCATCGTTATATTGAGATGTGGCGTCTTTACTCTATATAATTCCCAAGAGTGTCATGTGTGTTATAGCAATTTAAAAACCAGTGTTTTGGAGCAATGCACTGGGAATAACCAGCTTAACTATCATGTAGTTACTAAAGACGTCTTGCAAAACATCCCGATATCCCAAAAGCCAGTATACTCCATGAAGGCAGGAGCCTACTCATTACAGACTCCAGGAATCAGTAGCCTACTCATTGCATTACTCCATGAATCAGTACTAGGGCCTATCATTGATACTCATGAATCACGTAGCCTAATCATTGCATACGCTCCATGAATCAGTAGTCTACTCATGTAACTCCATGAATCAGTAGCCTAATCATACATACGCATGAATCAGTAGCCTATCTTACATACTCATGAATCGTAGCGATCATTGTATACTCCATGAATCAGTAGCTACTCATGAATACTCCATGAATCAGCAGCCTACTCATTTGCAATCTCCATTGAATCCGAGCCTTATTCATTGCATAACTCCCTGAATCAGTAGCAATACTCATTGAATAATCCATGAATCAGTAGCCTAATCAGCATACTACAGGAATCAGTAGCCTAGTCATGCATACTCCCGAATCAGCAGCATACTCATTTTAATAATTCATGAATCAGTAGCATACTCATTGGCTGCCCCAGATTTGTAGTCGGATTTGCTGCATCGTGAGTAAACACTGAAAACATTCGCAATAACATCTGTGAAAGGGACCCTTAATTTTAAAACGCGACATTAAATGCAACTTCACGAGAACAGGTTAGATATTCTACAAGTGTGATTTATAGTTAATGGTATAAATGACACTTTGCCAAACGGACTAGAAGGGGCCCCGTGCCACATGAGAGTTGACGATCAATCTTACGTGTTTTTGTTTGTATGGAAAGTTATCATACGAGACGACCGTGAGGATCGAGCGTAACTCTTTGTGTAACGAGGCCACGGTACTCATATAACAGGTAATACAGTTAGTGTAGATAGGTCTGCAAGGAGATACAAGATTTAAAGACGGTAACCTATAACCTATACCGCGGTATGACTTATGAATCCATACGAGGCAACGGCTCTCATACTTTAGGGTAACTATACTGTATTCATTTTATTCAAAGATGAAGGGCTATTTCTAAGTTCGGTCTGAATCAATGTCACTAGACCTAATATGATTAAAACCCGCATTCCTTCTTTTCAAACATAATACAGATTGTAAGTATAACAACTACATGAGTAAATGCGAGAGAGTATATGAACTCAGATAGGACTACAGGCCTCAAACTATTATTGCCCCATTGGACAACTTCCGACCGATTTTGGCCTACGGGTTCATGAATAAAACACAAACTTGTGCGACGTACATCGTGGACATGAAGAGAGAGTCGCGGGAATATGCTGTTTAAATCCAAAAAATCATTGCAGACTGTTTTTACTTTCGACATGCATGTCACCAACGCGTCCTCGATCAACAACCGTACATGGACACACATAGGACCATGATCTAAATCATTCAGATGTGCAAAATATAGCCTATTAAAGAAGAAATTCGTTAATTATTTTCTGATTATTTATATCAGTTTCGTCAGTGATGCATTGGAAAAAAGCAATGAAAATCGGAATAGTTATTTTTATTATACTGGTACCATTCATGCACAAACTGATGTGTTCAGCTAGAGGGGTTATGTTCAGGTACTTAGAGGTCCCTGTATTTCACAGCGTCACTGAAAACAAACGAAATTCAATAGTCTACCTTCTTGAGAGAGAATAACAAAACACCAAACGGTAATAACCAAATAAAAGGGAGCAGTGTGGAAGTATTCAATTGGGCTTGTGGGTCGAAGGCAACCGAAGGCGTTCTGTTCCAGAATGACTTTGACCTTAACTTTGGTAACTGGAGTATAATCGCCTTATTATTTACCAATGCCAATGTCCTAAATTTGAAATAGTAGATTTAATCATCCGAGATGTCAAGAGCCGCGAATGGAGTTGCTTAACTGCTTTCTTTTAATCTTAAGTTTTCCTGACAGACATTAATTAGGGTATTGAGAATACCTGTTACTATAGTAATCATGGTTAGCAACAAAATAGTCAATCGGACACGACTCCATCAGCCAGATTGATGCTGTGACCAGACGCGTACTCAGCAGGTGACTTGAGTGGGCAGTATATAGATATAACTGTCGTAGTAAAAACATGACATCAATCAGGGCGTAGCAGGGGGGGGGGGGGGGGGGGGGACGATGTGCTTTATTGTATGAGCGGATCGCGGAGAGGCGCGGAGCAGCCGAGCGAATTGCCCTTTATTTTGATTGCTAACGGGTTTTCAAGGGAGCCAATTTGACTCTTCGTGGAACCCTAACCGAATTTTTGATCGTGGAGTAGCACCGGCGATAACTCGCTTCATCTTCTCGACTAGTGCTCAATTAACCGAGGCAGGCTTGACACCAATCCCTGCGCCCGGGACCGCATTTTACGGGTCCCATCCTACGGACGCTCATTGCACTCTCCAGGGACCTTACCACTTCTCATAACTGGATCGAGCGTGAATGTTCGAGCGACTGCCACATCCGACCGACGAACCTCTGCAATTGCCCCCCAACAACCCCGAATTACCAAGCCCACTGCTCACAGCCGTACCCAGAACCCTAAGACCAAGAACAATCGCCTGTTCGAACTGCAATACACAAGCCCTTCGGGAAACTGCGCCGGGCTGATCGCTTGGAATTCGTCCAACCCGGGACCTGTTGCATGCAAAGCGACACTGATACCGCTCTACTATTCTCCCTTCTAGAGCTCCCATATGGCAATATGGAAATGATCATCTCCGGGCAGTTGGATCTTCATCAAAAACTATTGCATATTGACTTTTTTCCGTTTCGGAATTGTGCATGCATGGTGAGAGATATCTTATAAGGAAAGGGTTTCCAAACTCCTCGGCGACGACCCTGGAGATATGTTCGCTGTGACTACCCTTTGCTGACAAAATGGTCCCTAAGGTCATGACTTTTGGAGCACACGAATGGTTTGTGAAAAAAAGCATCTGTGGAATGATACAGTCTGGAACAAATGTAACAACGGCGAATGCGTGAAAGTTAACGCGGAGCGCTACAGCTCGAACCGTCGTGACAAAGTATCAGCACGAGGCTTACGCAACACATCGCCGCATACATACATACATACATACATACATACATACATACTACATACATACATACATACTACATACATACATACATACATACATACATACATACTACATACATACATACATACATACTACATACATACATACATCGAAAAAAAGTTTTGTGTGTGTGTGTGTTGTCTTTCGATTCCGATCTGTCTATTGTCCATGAAAAAACAAAAACATTGTGCTATACCTAAAAGTTTGGAGAGGATGGCCTAAAACTGGTGGACCTAGTGAAGTCGAAGCTCCACTGTGGTTTATCAATTGCTCGGACCAGTATCGTAAATGTCGGTTATTCGTTACTCCCCATACTATTTTTGTGTTCATATTGTTTTTTATATTAATTTTAAGCGAAAGAGAAAGACATAAAAAGAACTGAAATGCATTCGAACTTCACCTAAACTTTGCTTATTAAATTATTTAGTGTATTGTTCACGTTTACAACGAGGTGTAGTTGACTCCCTATGTATTCTTCCATATATGAATACATCGGTAGCCCAATTCATATATTTGTTGCATCCAATGTAACAAGAATTTCAATAAATTTTTGGCATTGATTCCACCGCTCTATTATTTTCATCCCCGCGACACTGAAAGTGTCCGGGATATGGTTTTGAGTGTGTAGTAGCTGCCTGTCGCAGGTCGGGCCGCCCGGAACGTTAGGCTTAGCGCAATAATATGAACGCTTTATCCGATTGATCTGAAACTTGGCACACATGTGCGCCCTAGTGAATCTCGGGGAGTCGAGAGCGGGCATACTGCCATGCTGGGGGCCGTAATTTGCATAATTTACGCGAAATTTCAAGTTAGTCGGATTTCAGCGAAACTTGGTAGGTGGGGACTATAGTTGATCCCGAAAAAATGCGGAGGTCATTTCAAGGCCATCGTGGTTAAAATTTGATAATGCAGTGTCTTTTTTGTAATCCCATGGATTACAACAGAACTTAGTGGATGACGGCCATCTTGGTTTCTAACCAAATGGTGGTCTTTATGGGGTGTTAGATATCATAATTCTTCCCGAGATGGCTGTCTAGTGAAAATGATGGAACTATACGAACAGAAGCTATGCATGTGGTATTTCGGAGCATCGTCCTCGAAAATGGGGTATCACTAGTTTCGGGTGTGTGATGCCGCCGGGAGCTTTATGGGTTAGCGCAATAAGGTCTTCAACACATGGGCCGATTGACTCGCACCTCGATAACACCAAGTACGCCATAGAGGAATCTTGGATTGGTTCAAAAGAGGTCGCCGCCGCATGACTGGCAACCCCCCTGTTGCATAATTGCGAGATTTTCCACAGTTTGTCTGGTTTCAACGAAATAGGTTGATGTAGAAGACATGTGGTGCGGAAACATTGAAGGTCATTGAAGGCGGGGGTTTTCCAACTCCAAAGTCAAAAGTGCATAATCTATGCGATTTCTAAAGTTGTCGGATTCAATTCAATTTGGTGATGTGAACTACATTTTATAGTCTGATTGAACATTGAGTCCTTTTGGAAGGCACCAGAGCGGCTATCATTTTGCCAGTAAGTAGTCGCGGCTCCTTCCATGCGATAGACGGATGTTATCACTGCTCATACGGCTGGGACAAGACCCCAGTACGGCGCTTAACGACAACTCCATTTTAATTCTTTTCGATGTTCATACTAATGGGGCTATTCCTCAAGCTTCGTGCTAAACGGTGCAGGATAACATCGGAAGTAGTAGTAGTACTTCTTTAAGCAAAAGTAGACTCCACAATTCTGAATATAAGGACTCACAAGTCTTGGTTATTCGTGTTGTAGCACGACTGATTATGCAAACTTGTTGGACTCAAAAAATCGGAGTGCCCAGTCAATTTTGTGCAACTGATCTTGTTTCGTTTTTAACAACGGTACTTGGGTTTCGCTTGTCTGGGGGCTGGTACTATTCTATCTGGTGAATTCTTTTGCATATTTCTGATCAGATTGCACTTTCCAACCCGCCTCTAGTTTTTCTCAATATGGCGCGATTAAATTGATCGTACGCGGTCAATAGAAATTGTCTGTATAGCTTCCATCATTCGCGTGCCGTTTCTATTGACACAATACATTAACACAGCAAAAATAGCGGCAGTCGGTGCAACAATGGTTGAGGGTGTTGTATAAACACAAATGATTAATAAAGACAATAGTGCAAATATTCAGTTGTTGGCAGATTTAATTTATTCTCAAACTCGACTGCGATAAATTAAATTCCGTTCATTGCAACACAACGCATTACAACAGCAGAAATAGCGGCAGTGGTTGCTTGCAACAAATGTTGAAGGTGTTGTTTAACACTAATGAGTAATTAGTACAATTAATGCAAATATTCAAGTTGTTGGAAGATGTAATTATTTCATCAACCTCGACTGCGCATTCATCCCACTGCGCTTCGTGAAGGTATATTCTACTCGGCAGCTCAACTAGCGTATCAAATACACAATTCAACCTAAGGCAAGAATATTATAATAAACGATTACCAATTTGCTAATTGGAATTTGGCCTATACGGTCGTCTGCCACCGGTAGCACTGTACTAAAATTCCAGTTATCTCGCTGAAGCGCCGACACGTTTCGCTTCCGAGAAAATAAACAAAACCGCAATGTGAGTTTGTTTGACAGGATTAGATATCAATCGCGTGAATATTCAGTAGGTATGACACTTCCGCCGTTATGAAGCATTGCAATTCTTTAGATTTATCAATGAATATTCAGTCCCTCTTGGATTCGCTGCCTATGATTATTCGATTGGGGTCTGTATAAAACCACTCTCAGCTGAATCGCGGGTTTCACTGCGAGGCAAAGGACTCCTTCCATCTGATCCAAGTGGTGAATTAGTGTGAAGCCCCCTGTCATTCTGTTTGTAGTGAAACAACTCCGATCAACGTTTTCGTGTATCTGGAAGGAGAATCTCTCTAGGTTCCCACAAGCCCTGCGTCAGAGACGTAAACATCCGTGACAGCAACGAAAAACACTGCAGACGAGATGGCCGGACATTATGAGGAAGAAGACTGATGATATCGATTCTCTGACGTCGATAACTGGTGGTTCTAAGGACTCTATTTGCAGTTCTACAGGAGTGATCGTCTCTCTGTGTGTGCTGATAATGGCGGGCACAATAGTCTTCATTCTCTACTGGGGGCTCACAGAGGGCATGCCCATATACCGAACATTCTGGTAAGAAATCATCTCTTTTCACCATTGAGCGTTTAAGGATAGGTTTTAAACTTCTGGTTTAAGTACTATGATAAATTCGAAAAGATTGACGTGCAGGCTCCTTCAAATGGGGTGGTTGCACAGTCAAACTAGCGGCGTATTGGCATACCAGCCCAAGTGATTAGCGAATTTTATTATTTGTCAGCCAGCTAACCTAAGGCATCGATATGCACCATCTTGGTTCTTTTAGGAGGCGGATTGGCGCAGTTATAGTGGCGAATGGCGCAGTCGGTAGAGTCCATTGGAAGCCTAAGGACTTTTCCGCAGTGCTGTTGGACAAGGCATGTCTCCTGGACTGTCCCAAGCTACCCACGTGTTCAAGTGGGTACATTGTGAGGTGACTTGTGAAGAGTATCGAGCGCCGTACGTGCATGGCTGCTTGATATTGGGAAGTCCCCAGGGGACTCGATGAAGTGACATACGAAATACCCATTTCGAATCGTTGAAAATGCTTTGCTTCTCTGTGTGCGTACAATGGCGTCGGGTTCTATTTTCGTGTGTGATAATCATTCCAATGTGCATCTGAACTGATTTTGCATTGACATATCATACTCTCTTGAATCATGATAGGTGAAAACGATTAACTAGAATGTTGCCGGTCCAACCATTGTGTTATATTCATTCAAGAGGCAAAATTGTCTCGCAACACCTGCGAATAACGGACGGGCCCGTCTGCAAAATGCAATCGTCTGCCAGCATATCTGAGCAAAATTTGCTTGACTTATAACGGTGACGACGGAATAGATAACGTATCGATACCGAAACACGTATCGATCACTGGATTCAAGGTCACGTGAACAAAATGGCATCTCCGATTTGGTAACGTTAAGAACGAATATTGTTTGACAAATCTACATTTCAATAGCAAATAATATTCCAAGGCCTTATATTCAAGTTTGAGTGAGAACTACAATAACAGTAATGGCTGGTAGATATCTGCTTCCGGGTTCCTCATATCACTCCATCAAAGAGTGACATTTCACTCTATCGAACGAAATTTTTATTTTTTTCATTCTCAGTCGGGGGTGCCGAGTTACCACTACAATGTAATGAACTTCACTCATTTTGTTTTTAGAGAGTGTATAAATAGGCGTGACAATGAAATGGTTCATTCGGTGGGCCTTTTTGGTTGAAAATACAACAGGGGTGCGTACCAAAAAGCATATCGGAGGCAATCACTGACTGAACATTCATTTCAATTATGTATACCACCCTATCTGCCCGTCGTTTGTGAATCCAAGAAGCGTAACTTTTGAGATACTACAATGCGCCGCCTAACATGAATCCTTATTATGGCATACAGGCCCTATACCGAGGCTTTGTCGAAAGAGTAACTATTTTTGTCAAACAATTTTATCATAACGTCCAGTAATCAAGCCTGATCAGATTTAAAAGGCCATCCTATTCGATATTTCTCTGTGGTGGTATCTACTTCCAAAGATCGATCTTCACAGAATAAGACACCAGGGTTATTAAACTGTGTCCCACACTTGAATTACATCAAAAACTAGATGATTTTATTTTTTCATGCGTAGTGGGAACTTTTTCTCTCACAGAACATATCAGCACATATTGCCTTGAAAAACTGACAACGCACAACTGCATGATAAGATGTATTTTATGGGCCGGACTAGACGTGCATCCAAACATTTCACTCTGTAGTTATGTCGCGTTAGCGTAATGGATCTCTATTGGGATGAGCGGTTGCTGCTATGAATACAGCTTACACCCTTCTAAAGAATCATTCTTTCATACCTTTACGCCGCGCCCGCATCTGCAATTATAGAATTCCATAATAAGATTCCAAAAGTGCGGATGCGGATGCGAATTCTCGTGAGCATGAACATTGAACGTGTTCTTATACACTGCATTCGCTTTGCGGGGATGGAGATAGGTTCGAAGGGGCATAATGTATTCCGAATGGCATAGGACGAGCACTATTAGGTACAATTACACCTGTGCCAATGCGGCATCTATGCCGCATCATCACAAATGGATTCCATGGGTTATCTTCCTCATTAATCCAATAAACGTAGGCTCTTTTCATGAACTGCTGCTGCCACTCAACACGCAGACGAGGTCACTAGGGTAGTAGTCAGATGAATAAGAGGGCTCTAAATTCGTATCAACGTTATCGCAAGAGTAAACCGACTCAGAGAAATACAAACATCGGTATCTGCGACAGGCAGTTTGTTTAATTATTAATTATTCGACTCACAGGATCACTGGTGTATGGTGTTTGTTTTAGAGATTGACAGGGGTCGGAAGGGCACTGTCGCTGTAGCTTGGAACATTGTGCATGCGAAGTTTTGAAACTCTTTGCCTATGACTGTACGATACGGAAGGGAAATGATGCCCTAAACTCAACTGAATGTCAAATACAGGGAAGTTGCCGGTGAAATGTTGAAAAGAAAAATCGTACGGACGGATTATTCGACCGGGCCAAGGTAAAGTCGGCACGTTGAAACTTGATGTTCACTGTATACACGCACCTCCAAAGTTCCAATACAAAAAAATGCAATAAATAAATATACCAAAACGATTACAAGTTTTTGAAGTTCAATTTTACAAGAAGAATCAAGAATGAGCAACATTCTTGCTGATGTCACTGTAATCGAATTTAACGTGCCTTACATCGAGCTGACTGTGTGTTCAGCGTGGCTGTGTGGGTACGTCTGAACGTGTGAGACTGCAAGTGTACTCCGTTGACATTTGCCACTGCATATATCACATCATACCAATGAGACCTTCATGTGAGAACGAAAAAAAAATATCTCAAGGCTGAGAATTAACATAGAACACTTGGAACTTAAAGGTGAGTGGAAGTCTGAAACATGACTTTGAGGACTATTATTCCCTCTGTGGTATATCACGAACCTATAACCCCCGCTAACTACTTTCCAGTCGATGAGAAAATGAGGCAGACCTATTATCAATTCAATGCGAAGTCAATCAATAATTGCTTTTCAAAAAATCGATTTGAATGAAAATTCACAGAATTCTTAAGAATGATTAGTTGCAAGCATTCACTGACTTCGGAGAAAAATTACCTTGCAGCAAAATCAGCAATCACTGTGTGACCTTATAACGAACATATTCGGTTCCCCGGTGACGTACATTGGACCGAGACATAATTATATATAACCCAGAAACGAGATAGTTTGGGACTTGGGATTTGAGGGGTTGGACAATACGAGGGCGCTTTTTCCATTTAGAGCCTATGTGAGTTTCACCACTACCAGGTCTGACAACAGTTATGCCAATATATAATATAATATATATAATATAATATAATATAATATATATAATATAATATAATATAATATAATATAATATAATATAATTATAATATACATATAATATAATATAATTAATATAATATAATATAATATATACTGCTACAAAGTAATGTAGTGGAATAGCAGGTGGCAGATGTTCCTGGTTACTGGCATTTAGTGTGTCCAGTTACAGACAATGAACGAGAAGTCATAACTCACAAGCTCTTGAACTAAGGGACTCATTAGGCAATTGAGTCAACAGCACTAGCTCTCAGAATAAATCAGCTCTTGGCTGAGCAAATAAATTATCGCCGGTTTAGCCACTGGATACGTGTACGAAACAGTAAGTTTTACCAATTAGGTAGATGTACAGGCAACCAAATGTATGTATCCCTTCTGAATGCATCGTCTGTATGGGCAGATTCACCATTGGTAAGTAAACGGTACCTCGACTAATATATCGTGCTATACGCTCGCTGTACTCGACTGAAGTCGAATGTGAGAGACAGAGACTCGGACGTAAGATGAGCTTCAGCGAGACTGCTTGGATAGTTGTTTCTTGCTAAAAACATCAAATCGACTGAATAAACTGACCAAGATGTCAACGGACGGCGAGCAATTCACAGACGTAGCCAAAATTCCGGAGAACGGCGAACAATCCGTGGACGTGGTCAAAATGGCAGAAGACGGCGAACAATCCAAAGACGTCGCCAAAATTTCGGAGAACGGCGAACAATCCATAGACGTTGCCAAAATGTCAGAAGACGACGAGGAATCCATGGACGCCCCCCCGTCGCGTAGCCAAAATTCCGGAGAACGGCGAACAATCCGTGGACGTGGTCAAAATGGCAGAAGACGGCGAACAATCCAAAGACGTCGCCAAAATTTCGGAGAACGGCGAACAATCCATAGACGTTGCCAAAATGTCAGAAGACGACGAGGAATCCATGGACGTAGCCAAAATTTCGGAGAACGGCGAACAAGTCAAATACGTAGACAAAATGGCGGAGGGCGGCGGCGAACAATCCTTAGACGAGGTTGTTTGAAAGAAGAAACAACCTCGGTGAACTTTGGAGATTCCGCAAGCGTGCAGCTGGTGTTTATCGCGTAACACTGACAAGCACAAGGCGAATGCTTTCCTGGTCGGTCTCTGCGTCTTTGTCATCCTCGGACTATAGGAGTGATCCTGGGAATAGCATCACGCGAGGGATGCCAATATTGCGTACCTACGGTAAGTCGCTAGCTCAGGCACATATTGGGCGTTCCTGTTGGTTATATCGGGCTAGTCCTAGTTGGTGTATTCTCAATCGTGCTAATCGCAGATATCGTTCAGCTAACGGTAGTCATACCCTTCGGCACAGGTCGCGCATTTTATAATCGTATATGCCTGTCTTCGTTATCGACGAATTATGGTCAAGATCCTATGATATAACAGCATTCCCGTACTGACGTTCGTTTGGTTCTATTTAGATACGCTGTTAAGCCTGCTCACACTGTACGGAATTTACTGACGGCAAGGCTTGCGACAGACATTGTGCCGGTCATGCTACGGTTGATGTGAGGTGTGAGGCGACGACGCAACACCGTAGCCACTGCGAGCGGCCATACTGGCCGCAGCGTTTTTCCGCAGCTAACGCAGTTTTGTGATGGCAATAAATCACAAGCATGGGCTGAATGGAAGCGCGAAATAGCTCGACTGAAAGTAGTATCCTTTTGCTATCAGTTGTCCAACATCCTCCAATAATTCTCGGATGACATACGAACAGACCCTTGAAATGAAAGATATTCCCGTGTGTCTTCTGCTGTGAATTCCCCCAGTGCGCAAGAAGTCGCAAGAAGCTTACCATCGCCGCTCGCGGTCAACGAAAGCGGCGACCGTAAGCATTGCGGCGTTGAAACTCGGTATATTGTGAGGTAGGCCTCAGGCACAGGCCGACAGCGCGTCTTGTCGTAACAGATACAGTATTTCGTAGGACGGTAGGCCGATACCTCTAGTATAGGTTTGAACGCAGTCCTTTGCTTCTCATATTTATCGCATTGATTCTGGGAGGCGGCATCTAACCCCAATGCATAATACCTTTATTGGTTTTCCTGCATTCTGATTGGTCAAAAAGTTCATTCGAGACCATGTTCGAATCGCCATTCGAACCCTCTCTATTTTGCATCAAAAAAATAAAGAAATTGGGAGATTATGATTATCTTGAATCTGATTGTTTCGGCTGGTGAGCAGCCATAGTTACCATGTGCATCCATCACACAAATGAACTTGAAAAAACATATCAGCCTTTGTTTTGGATAGTTGCTATGGGATACATTGGAAGTCACAGCATCATTCATTATAACGATACAATCATCAGTCGACTTTAGCGCAGGCGCTCACACTAACACTCTACGTGTAAACAAAAGGATAGCCGCTATAACTACATATATAAACGTACACACCCCAGCTCGGCCGGCTCACACAATACGAGGCTATGCAACGCTCATCTCGTCGACATTCAGGCCTAACACACGCATACACTCAACTACCTGGTGCCGTGGTTAAAATTATTATTCCGGATAATCAAATAATAGTTGCCGCACGGCAATCACTCATATTGGGGTTCAAGAGTAGCCTTCGCAATACTTAACTGTTTGTCGGGTCACAGACCTGCGTAGGTGATGCAGTTGCTCTCAACGTTAAAAACAGTTAGGCTTATATACACTGCTCGTCGGTTTCGAATTGAGTAACTTTGGAAAAATCATTTGACAGACATCATTTTCATTCAGCAGAAGTTACCTGTTATGACTCGGAATATCTAACTGAGAAGTTGTCCAACTGTAATTCGGTGTAACATCGATCGGTATCTTCTAAATTGTGATCTAGCTGCACGTCGATTTAAAGTTTCGAGTACATAGTTCAGTTCTTCAAGCGTAAGTTGAAGCAAAACTGTGCAGAAAGCATGAAAATGAATTTCGCTGTATGTTGTGTAAATGGCCTAGACATTCCAGCTTCTGACTCGAACAATATTGTTATAACATGTTACCTTCTGATATATGAGTTGGAGGATTCGCTATATGAGTTACTGACTCTGATTAGGAGAATGTTTATTGAACAACGAAAATCGGAATAAAACGCATTTTAGTAAGTAAGTAGTAGGTAGTCTCGTCTATTCGACATGCTCACTGATCAACATCCGCCACGTATCACGATCGATCTTGCGCAAGGTTTACTGCTTCCTCGAAACTGTTAATGTTGATGTCCCTGAATTTAGTCACAGGTGAAAGTAGTCACAGGTTTCCCACTGGCTTAGTACAAGTAGTCTCAATGCTTCTCTCAAGCGATTTCGCTGGACTTCTTCTTGGAGTCTCGCGACGTGACCAAAAAATCTCAAACGTCTATATGCTACTACGGAAGACCAAGGGATTGATTGGTCACATCATAGAGTTCGTCGTTTGGTATCCAATTGTTATTGGTCCAGCTGATGTTGAGAACATTGCGGAGTAGTCTTCTATGGAAGTTCAATTTGTGCTCAAGATTCTTCTTGTACCCCACAGTTCACAATTATACAGGAAAATACTCTGTATAAGGGCATCGAAAATCCGGAGTTTGATGTTTGACCCTACTCGTCTGCTCTTGAAAATTGTTGATAGAGTGTTGAAAGCATTGTTGGTTATACCAATTCTTCTGGTGATGTCTTCTTCGGTTCCTAACAACTTCCTACATATTTACATTTCTTCCAACTTTCATTGCCATTTCTTGTGATTGATAATTTCTCAGTTTTCGTGCTGTTTAATTTTAGATTTCTTCTTGTAAGTTTCTCAGTCACTCGCTCTTCGATGTCCTGTAATATATGTTCTCCAGTCGATGCCCAAGAGATATAATCAGCGTATTGTTGGTCCACGGTGAAAAAGTTGTCGGTATTACTATCTGCGCTGTAGTCATGATCAACTAACTGAGATGGTTTGATAACTGCATTCAATGTCATTTTCATCCGATTTCAAATAGTTGGCCAGGTATGTTATAAAAGAATAATGCACTCGCACTGTCACCCTGGGGGGACCCAATGTTCGTGCGAAAGGATTTTCCTATTTTGCCGTCTAATTTGACCGTGTATGAAAACATTGTTCAGTAAAAGTGAAATGAGATAGAGTTCGTCGCTCTCGAGGATCTGTTGCAAATCATTGATTAGTGTGCCTCTTTGAGTGGTATCGAGCCTTGTCATGTCAAGCAATAGAAGGTTGATGTTATATCCTATTGAAGTTACGGCTTTGTCAGCTAAAATTTTGAAAGCGAACACGAGCTCTGCAGTGATCTACTGAGGTATAGGCTGTTTGGGTGACGGGAAGTAATGTTCATCAATTAGGGGGCGGACTCTCCTTGTAATACAAATTGCGAGGATTTTTCCTCAGGTGTAAAGTCAGATCACAGGTCGTAAGTTTTCTGGTGGGCCTTGTAGTTTTTTTTTTTCCTGGTTTTTTGAATTGGGGTGTTAGATTCCTTGTTCCAATTTCTATTGGTATTTTCCACGGTTTTCGGCTATGTTATTCATCTTCAGCCTATGTATTTATGGTGCAGGGGGCATATTGAGATTTTCAGGCTGTGATTTGTCCCAACCTAGGGATTTATTATTCTTTAACGATGCAACCGCTCGTTTAATTTCATCTTCATCAATGTTGCTTAGTTTTCCTGGGAGCACGTTGGGTTTTGGTTCTGGGTTGTTACAGTTGAAATTGTTTTCGAAATGTTGGCTGATTTCTTTAATTTTGCATCTGTAGTCTCACACGATGTTCATCAATTTAATTGAATTGGATCCTTCTTACTCTTTTGTTGCACTACTTTTATTGCTTTAAAGAAGCGGTGAGAGTCATCTTTACTATTTTCAAATTTCTCATCGTAGAGGCGAAACCCTCGCCTTCGGCTGCTCGGGGTTTAAAACCTCCACGATGACGTCATCATATCGGTCTTAAATGCAACAAAAGCCTCGGACCCTCGTATTTATCCCCTAAGAAGGTTCGCATTCTGTTCGTACGCTAAGCCCGATTACTAATTGGTTGAATGGCGTCCTTACTTGAAGTGGAAGTCGATATGTCGCCAAAATCGCGATTGCGGTATCCTCTCTAGGTTTGAACAGTCGACAGGACGACAATTGGTCTAAACACATGATACAGATAGTTGTCGACAAGAAAGGGCGTCCAGTGTGTGGATGTTTCGTTCGTGTTTCGTGTTGATGGGGGATCTTTCTGCTGGAGATTAGCTTCAACCTCAATGGTGCCTGTGCTTCAGTGATGGGCATGTTTGGGAGCAGTTTTGGATAAACTAGATGCATGGGTGACGTTGTCGGGGGTTCACATTGACAGTTGCTCAGGTTTGGACTTGGTGTCCCCAGCATTCAAGCGATAGACATATTACGCCATATTTTATCGCGTTCTCATGTGTGCTAATAACAAAGGTATTATCAATACGTTCGACGAGTTCCAGCCCTGTACGTCCGGGAGCGCAACCCCGTCAGCCCGTAGTTGTTATTAAGTCTTGGGCTGCACGAGGATATGTTCACATCTCATATTCAAACCACGGATTTGTTTTTTTGATCCTGTCAGATCCTGACTTGAATAGTATCGCAAAGGAACGATATCAGCAGTTTTTATGTCGTATTCCTGTGTTGGGTAACTCCGGGTAACTCAGTTAGGTACCATAGTCCTTTGAAATTGGAATTGTAACCATGATCGGTATCTCTTAACAGTTCTGATAGCAAGCACACCTCACTTCTTTCCGATATTCCCAACAAAGTTTCCGCGGCAAGACCATACAACCATCTTATTGGGTGATTTCAATTAACCCACCAGACGACATTCTTGGTCTATGGTATAGTGAGAGTCAGGATCCGGATCATTCAATGATCCCGATTTTTTTTCCTTTTCTCAGCCTGAAAATTTCCTCCCCTCCTTGGACTTCTGACTTCTGTGTGAGCAGCACCGTGCATACAGTCGCACAACAATCCAAGTTACCTGCTGTTTACGAGTTTCTTTTAGAAAGTTTATGAAGTAATGAGAGAATACATTTATATTGGAGAAGCCCCGTAAATAAGAACAAAAAGGCTTGTTGGATGACCAAGGATGTTTCCCTGGCAATGAAAAAGCAAAATGTTTAACGTCTTCATAAGCTGCTTATTGAGATCGTCCAAAGGAGGGCTACTGGATCACCGTCTCGAGATTTGCCGTATGAGGAAAGATCAGAGAGTCTTGGTGATGTGGTCCAGTTCAAAATTGTCAAGCTTCGATGCCTTTCTCCGACTACTTTTTTGAATGTTAGAATGTTACCACAGGTGTGTCAGAGGAAGGTTAGCAATTCATGAACGTGCCAAGATGCAGTCGAATAAAGGATTAGCTTAGTAAACAATGGTGATTCCATCAGCGTGCAGCTGGTGTTCCTCGACTTACAAATACCAATACCAAATAACACATGTCGAACGATGTCCTGGTCGATTTATGCTTCTCTGTGATCCTCAGGCCAAACTTTTTTCTTACTTTTATTTACCCTTGTTATTAGGATATAATAGTCATCCCTGTTGGAAGGTTGCAATATACAGAGGACTGGGACATAGATTCAATTTTGCGCGTGCAGGTCCGCGGAGGCGGCGTAGATCGAAACAGTACATTGCTTCATAACGGGTCGGAGGACGATGTGCGCCCTCCGATAACATGAACGGTTATAAATAACCAACACTATATTTTTATTAATACCAAATGGTGTTCCTCGTCGTATTCGTTCGTTCTAATGCTCAAGGGAAATTGCAAGAAGGTTTATTCTTGCCTTAGCATTTTTACTGATCAGACCTCATTTTGTGGAAGCAAAGCGAAGAGGGGCTGGGAAGTGTGCAGTCGCATGATTCACGACCTTAGCAAGGGACACACACATGTTGATGAATTAAAAATGGGGTGTCGTGTGGTGGCAAACAGAAGAGTCAAAGGTCATAATCGCTACTGATGATTGTGAGCAAAGACAAGCACAGCCACGAATAACTGAAACAATAGTGCAAAAAAGCGTAAAACTATCCACCGATTGAATCAATAATGGGGTTACACTGTAACCCAGTAACCCACGACCGTCGAATAGGAATTGGGGTTGCCGTCTTGCGCAGATCGAGAAGTGGATTCAAAACTAGGACGCGCCTTTGGTTCCGCGAATAAATTCCGGAGAGATTGTCCGTGCGGAATCCACATCACAGATGGAATAGATCAGTTGTCTACGAAAAATGTGTGTATGTTTTCCTCCATTGGGGCCTATGAGACAAACTAACAATTACTAATAGGAAATAATCTAGTAAATAGGATTCTTTTCTTTAATAAGTTTTGTGATTGTTTGACATCATGAAAATTAGGTTTATATATTATTATTTTTTGTTCAGTCCTACTGTGAAAAAGTTTTCAATTTGTTTCGCATTAAAGTACCATTTAATTTGGTTTGGAGGAGTATTGGGTTCCATTCACAGGTTTCGGTTGCAGTTACATATTGTTCAGATATTATCTTTTTGGTTGTAAGATATTTATTTGCTATAATCCCTAATCTGCTCTCATTTTGGTTGCAAATTACATATTGTTCAAGATATATTTTTTAGATATTTATTTGCTATATTCATTATTCTACAAATATGAGTGTAGAGTTACTTAAGGTGTCATCGAAGCAACTCATTCAAACATCACCTTTTCTTCATTGGAGTGTACATTCGAGAATGAAATGAAATACAAAATCAGTGATCTCAGGTGAACCAAAAAAAAAAAAAATCCGATATTCGGATGTTTGAAGAAAAAACATATCATTTTTATCTGCTGTCCCTTATTCACTATGTAACGAAAAAATCCTTGAAAAGAATCTAAATATTCAACAGTACAAAAATCGCATGCTAGTAGTTCTACATGGAAGTCATTGACCCAAACCAAACTAACTAAGGTAACAAATCGTTTCTTTAAAAAATATTAGATCCCTACATCCAACGATGGTCCGTGCATGGATTTCAGTGTTTTTTCCTTTGAACACAATGTATACTAGTAGCCTACTCGGTAAGTGGTATTATTTGCATCACGGTCATAAGTCATTCGGGCAACGATTCAGAAGTTTACCCTCTGTGAATAATTAAGAACATGATAAATAAAAGGCTGCTGTTTTCATATCGGTGACGGTGATAAACGGGACACGTTCTGCATGGTGTGCATATTAAAGTTGGTCGATTAAATATGTCAGATCACCAAGCCCTCAGTAAATATTCATGGCGAAATTAGTCATACGTCGCTATGTACGCGTCACTATATTTCATTAGAAATATGTTCGAAGTGGTATTCGAATACACATTGGGATTCTTTGTGGAAGCAGTTTGGGGGCGGGATAACCCATTTCCTTTACTTCTTCTCCATTTTTTACTTTCCGTCCATGGCGGATTACGTCCCCAAATTTCCGTTTTCTGCGTATTAACTGCTCCCTCTTTTCTATTCCTATTTATTCTTTTTTCTTCTCCTCGTTTTTTCCTTCGCCCTCTCAGTTCCCAGTTTCACTTCTCCCTCTTCTTCCCACTTCATTCTCGCCACTGGATAAATCGCGTGAAAAAGCACGGGTTCTCAATAAGGACATTTCCAAGGTAACTATATTGAGAGCGCAGAGCAGTCGTGATCATAAAAGATCGGGTCTTTGGGGAAGCAGCAATCCTTTCTGTTCTCGTTGAAGCATTAAATAGCATATGATGTGTTCAGAACAGTTGAGGGTCGTGACCGCCTTGACCTTCTATTTGTTGTGCTCTTGCAACATGGTGGAAAGATCAACCATTGTGGTATCGTGTCCGTCAGCCCACACCCAAGATGTCCTGACCACTTGAAGATGGGGCCGATGACGCTTGTATATGGCAAATACCCAGCGCCCGCCTTTCTCGTGCAACATCTACCCCACCCGTAAAAATATACCAAATTTATATGACAGGTTAGTAATACAATGCTGTATTATTGTCATTTCAGAGTGAAGTTTTTGGCGGGGACAGACTGGCAATGGCACTGCGTCGGAGGGGACAGACAACTCAACCAACATGATCTACATGTGGACGTGGGAACCCATCAGCTGTGTTTACTTGGATAGGGGAGCAGACAGGAGCAAGGAACCCATACTGTAACAAGCGGATGTTGGCTAATCGAAATCAATGTAATTCGCCACCTAACGAAATAAAAATGAACTTGTATTGGTTTGGTTGTCGGACATCACTTTTTAGGGATAGATAAATTATTTTGATATTGTTGACGGGAGGTCCCATGCAGGGGATGACGGGGTCTTCACATGGAAATTCTACATTACAGGGAACAAAGAAATACGCTAATTCGGCATTCCTATCCACAATTTTGAACCTCTCTTAATTTCGAATTGTTTCAATAGCATTCAATGAAATATTCCGATTGATATCATTCTGCCATATACTGTACATGGAGGATGACATAAGGATTTAAGTGACCCACGAGTTTACTGTATCGGTATTCAGGTTCATTAATATACCAGAATGTATGTCGTTCGAAATAAACATCGCAGCACATAAGCAAGCCCGGCGGAAGTGAAACCACACACAGTCTGAACTCTATAACTGTATAAACAAATACATAATCGCAGCTAGGGAGGTGTACAACTGTGATAGGATATTATAATAGCGGTATTTTGAAGAAGTGGTCTAGTGGTCAGATGCCGTGTCCTGGCCGAATGGAACTTTGTGGTCCTCTCCAAGGGATCACAAGTTCCATATACCTAGTATATGCATGGCTCCTTCCATGTTGTGCACACTACACTCCACAGAAAAAAAGGGGCCAATATTGACTATTGCATTGGTTAGTTATGTGCCGACCCATAGATGGTCAGAATTTGACTGAAGTTTGACAATATTTCGGTCAGATTTGGACCATTTATGGTGCATAGTTAACCAATGAGATAAGTCGACATTGACCGTTGTGTTTTTAGAGTGAAGGTGTCCTAATTCTGATAAATTTTCCTGTCGGGATGTCATGATCCTAAAAAAGTATACAGGGTGAAAAGTATAAATAGGATGAAAGTATACACTTACGATGGAATTTGTTATTTATTATTGAAATAAATTTTTGTATTACCCCTATAATAACCTACTTTGTCTGTCATCCGATCTGACACGAATTGAAGACAAGGTTAACCTACATTGAAATTGAGTAATAACATAAGAAGTGATTTCTCATACACGATAGTTTTCGGAAATGTTATGACAAGTGGAGGTCAGAATATATTGTCTTAACGTTCACTGTTAATTATCGATCAAAGTCATAAGAACAAAATTTGCTAGCTATCGTGTCTTCAATACGAATCAGCTGAACTTTCACCTGTTGATGTAAATTACTTTTACAAGACAACCGCTCGTAAGAATCCCATAAATTTCCTTCCATATTTACAGATGCGGGATTCTAAAAGGTTATTAAGATGATATTCCCCTTCTAAGGTAGTCTATCACACACATATTAAAGCACAATCATTGTAATCACTGTATTGCAGGTTTTTTTCTCATAATTGTATCACGTATCATATAAATCCAAACATGATGGATTCGAGAAACAGTGTAATTTTCCGAGGAGTTTATGATCTTGTATATATTTAAATCAGTACTATAACATGAATGTACCTTGTACTTGTTTCCCCATATTCAATGACACAAAACTAGATTCTTCATTTACGGAAGTAGGTAGGGGGCGGGGGAGGATGAAATGATGACCAATGTCCCATCCGAGCCCCTGAAGCTCACGGGCTTCATAACTTCAAATATAGGTGTATTTCCATGGTAGATACAGCACTACCCCATTCATGAATACAATTTGGGTTGACGTGACTTATCCTGAACACTCATGTTCGCGTGTTTGGTGGAGGCACCTGGATGACATTGTTAACCGCAGGCACTTACCCCACACCCTCCTCTACCGACCATTCGATACCAATGGTTTTCAGGATGTGAGGCCTACTAACGGGGAAACAATAAATATGAGATTTATTACGGTACCAATGGGGGGAATTAGTTTGATTGGAGTACAAACAAAAGACGAACCGTTGTAGCACAGCTCCATCCCCGCCAAAATTGGAACAAAACTTCACGGAATACCCTTTTAAGCCGGGAACTCAATTTGGCCGGAGGCCATGTATCAGTGCTCCCCTCCCCTTCCCCCGTTTCAATGTTGGGGAAATGTTCTTAGGATAAGTGACGCTAATAACATTCGACATTGAATCGGGGGCGCTGTGGTTTTGCAATACGTGCACTTTTGTTCCAACTACTTTTGGCGGGGATTGTAGGTATCAACGTAGCACAGTTCTTCAAGGATCTACATACAGTACGCCACAAGTACGTAGTCGTCTGTCTGTTTCTAATTGCAGCTGCGGAGGGGCGTGTTTGGGGGTAGCTACACAATGCGTGTACGACATGAGTCTTATTCGAAATGAACATAATAGTGGACACAGTTCCTGAGTAGGCTGTATATATCACCTGTAATGTTTGAATCTTGGGTGTTTTGTTTGTAACTATGAAATATAATAATACCTGATTTGTACCGTATTTATTTGAATGTTCATGCTCATCTATTAGTTGGTCCACATCAATCTCTGATTTAAAAGGTCGTATATAAATGTCATTGTAACAGACGCGGCTCTGCATTATGAATTGAGTTGATTGAATGATTGATTGAATGAATGAATGAATAACCAATATTTTATATTATTTTGGCGTGGGGGAGAGGCGCTATGCGCGGAGGCTCTCATAAAAGTTTGGCGTCCCGGCATCAACCCTTCCCCTCTCCAGTGCCCTAAGGCGCCTTGTTACGCAGGTGGTTTCGTCAAGTGTGATGATTACCTCCAGCCCCAGGGCCTAGACGACTTGATCCTGTTGATGCAGTGCGATATTACGCCCAAATGTAGACAGCGAATTTTGTAAGGTCCACTGTACAGCGTTGTCGTTAAAATGTTGACAGACTGTACACAAATAATAAAATAGGTGGGTTTCAGCGTTAGATATGGTATTTGCCTCAAATTGTAGCCGTGTGGTTCAATAAGTAGTGCCTCACAGTCTTTCCAGCTATGGGGCGCTGGGTTTCTTTACTCCGTTATACAGAGCACCGTGCCGGAATCGAACCCCCATACTTCTCAGTTACAAGCCGGAATGCCCGATGCTCCACTTTTTGAGAGAATAGGGGTCTACGTGGTAACAAATGTCATAAATGTTAGTATACTGGTACCAATCTGAGTACATTACACGATCTAGAGGGATTGAAACGAGCCCAATATTTATGAGTGACCTCATATCGGAAAAACGATGAAAAACCGTCTAGGTCTATATATAGATGAGAGGAAACGAAACTATTATCAACAAGTTGGGATATTAAGCTGTTCCACCTGTCCACATCGAGCTGGAACAAGTATGAAGGTAATTTATCAATTGTGGTTGAGTGTTTTAATCATACTGACAAAACACCAGATATCGTTCGGCCTGAAATTGGATTGTAGTACGATACGATATCGTTGCAGTGTGAACGGTTCATGAGGCGCGTCCTTGGAGTACCGTACGTACATGTTACAAATTCGACATGCATGCAGACTGAAATATTTTCACCCACCCGGCAATCGATACTGAGATATGACTACCACCATCGGTTCGAAAAAAAGTAAGAAGCCACTTTTTTTTCACTTTGATAAATCATTCCATATTTGACGAGAATAAAAATTATGGCTACAGTCTGAGAAGAATAGTTGAGGGTTCGTCCTCCAGAGACATCGGGTACGGTATGTTCTCTTATAATTGAACGTCAGAATGAGCAATAACAGGTAACAAACAAAAATAAAAAACAGGAGATTGGCTTCCAGAAGAGGGGTGTGGTTAAATCTCCCGGAAAATGATTGGCTAAGTGTTACGATTTTGGCTAATCGAAGTGGGAAAATATGCCAACGGAAACACCTCTCGGAGGAAGTTTCCATGATATCCCAACCGCTAAAATCTGAGATTATCTGATATATGTCAGGAGTCGAGATGCTCCCTTTTGTTGGCATAGCGCAAGGGCGCCATCAGTGAGAGGAGTACATGCTTTCGGTTCTTCTGAGCGGAGGATGAATTATACAAAGGCTATATTCTGGAACCGCGTCTAGCCTTTCGAATGCCATCGGCGACTCTTGTCAACATCGCCTCCAAATCCGGAACCCGCTATCGTCGGCTGTATTCGACACTACCTTTACCTCCCCCACGCGCTATCGACGACTATAGTCGATATTTCAGTTTTGTGCAGAAATTAATAATTTGTAGTTGTGAAGCACCCCCTCTACTACTATTGCAAAGATCGCAAAAATCTTTCTAACAGTATGTAACGTATTGGCGTTACATTATTTTGAAAATTTTGAATAACAGTTGCAACCCTATCGATCCTGCGTTGAGGATAGTGGAACAAGAGCAGCCGTGTGTTTTGTAGGGGTAGACAGAGGAGGATACCTTTTGGTGCCATGATAAGAAAAAACATCCGATTCTGAACAGTACATAGTGTGTATACTGTAAATTTTCAATAGACTGGATCTGCTTTGTTGAAATCGGCACAGGAAACAAGGACTTCAGAAGTGACTCAAATCCAAAACTAGGCGGCACTGGGAAGCACTCTGTGTAAAAAAAACAAATTGGCCGGCATCGGAAGGGCTAGAGACAGCGCGAGGAATTGCCGACGAGAGAGCCAAGGGTCCGCGACGCGAGGGGGGGGGGGGGGAATTTCACGACACCTGGACCTCCCTCTACCCTCTCAACGAAGAACAAGACTTTTGCCCGATTCATTTTCCGTTTCCCTTTTTCAATGTCTGGAACTTTCCGAAAATTTCACCTTGTCAGGAATCTGTGAAAGCGAAGGAGGGGGGTGGGGGTGATGGGAGTGATTACAAGTAGGTGCCGTGTTATTTGCAAAGGGTTCTCTATTGATTCTCCCCCGACGGTCTCTGTATACTCTCTCTCGTCAGTGCTATAACCAACCGACAACGGTACGACACATGACCGTGATCCGAATACACCTTTTTGGGATATTAGGAATTTTCAGCTAGGTCAACCAACAGGTTATCAGTTCGTCCCCCGACAGGCAGCCAGGCCTTAAGACTAAGGCACCTGGCACCCCCCCCCCCCCTCCCCCCGGACCCTGCAGCCGCATGTTCGCCTTTCTCGCCAGGAAACCACTTGCTGTTTGCTGCTTGTACCTGCCTATAAAGTTCCGCTGGCGGCGCCCTTGATTAATTGTTATGACTCCAGGTTGTTCAAGGCATTTTTGTAGCGGTTGGTACCCTCGCAAGGAACATTGTCACCTCAATATCAGAGATTACTTTGCAGCAACTAACACGGTGCCTGATTATACTTGAGTTCACCACATGTTCAAATTATCAAATGAGTAGAGAAAGAAAGAGAGAAACAGCGGAGGGAGCGCCTTCGGCCGCACGCCCGAGGCCCGAAATTAATGTTATTCGTCGTTTATAGGACTTGACCTCACAGTATTTCGATTCAAGTCCGAAGCTCTGCCACTTGGGCTGATCCAGTCCCATTTGGGCCATGAAAAGGTGACTACAGGTAGGCCTAATACAGTTGGGAGAACCGCTGTCGCGCATGTCGTCCCCGCTAGTAACAACGGTACGCCGCCATGACTCGGAGTATTTGTTTTTTTTTTTTCATCAGCCTTGAATGCCACAACAACCGTTACTATAACTGTAATAATCTTCCCAGCACACAAATTATTTCGCCCTGGTCAAACATAACATGTTTCAATACGGTTTTTAGATTAAGGAGTCTATAGGTCACACATACAGGCTGTGGCGTTACACTATTAAGGGCGGATTATACGCGAGTACACCATGAAAGCGTCTTTTTTAAGTCTAACAATCGGTCTGTAGAGATGGCGACAAGTACCATTTCAACAACAATATTCATTCAAATAAAATGGACGCGCATAGACATTGGCAAAGTTGTACCGTGGAGCCAAATACGAATGCGGCATTGATTTTTTTTTTTTTTTTTTTTTTTTTTGGCCGTATCTGGCAAGATTGATACTATGGACTATCTTCAACCATGAAGGCAATGTGGTGTACTTAGTCACGATTTGCGAGAGAGTATCGCCCTTATACCCACAGCATGCGTTTAATCCTCTCTAAAAATTGATCCACTCTGGCAACCTGCGATTTTCATATCCATACCGAACACAGCGTCCGCATCTATGGGATCCTATAGCCTAACTATCCGATTTGCCGAAATTGGGCCGAGCAGTGAGGTTATGGTAGTAATGTCTTAAACTTCTCAATGGACTATTCGAATACCCTACATACTCCCGATCAAGCGGTTCAATCGACGATTTGTTCAGAAAAACGGACGAGTTGGACCGATAGCTGAATACATAAAATGAAAATGAAATCAAACAGAAAGCAGTAGCATTTACATCCACCACGAAAAGGGAATCCAAGGAAAGATTATCACTGAGTGCTTTCGTTGATGATATATCGAGTCTATGTTCTTAAATTCTTTTACCAATTTATATGTCGTGGTACAAGGGCCTCGGGTGAGATTAGCGTCACCGCTAAACGCGTTCTTACCCTTAATGTTTAAACAATAAATAAATAAATGAAATAATAAATAAATAAATAATAAATAAATAAACAAGAGGGCAATCCCCGGAGTTGATATCTCATCGGCATCATGCAAATTCAGTTTTCAAGAGTTCAGAACTCAGAAAATATCCTGCATGAAACATCGCAGGTGATAGCTGTCTAAACATGCAGTGGGTGCATATAAGTGAGCAGTCGAAGCAGACAGTCAAGATTGGTGTGAGCTTTCTGTCAAGTTTCCAGACTATAGGTTCAAAAAATAAGTATTCTAGGTTATCAGACACTTCAGATCGGCTGGGAGAAAGATCCATCCGGGATAGTGAATGTAGGCCAGTCATTCTCCAAATATTTGCCAAAATTTTATATCATTAGCTACATGTCTTCCGGGGTTTCAGGGCAATGATGAGTGGGGGAGGGGATGGGGGGAGGTGGGGGAGGGGTGGGGTGGAGTGTGAGGAGTAAGGTGACCTCTAACTTATGAGGGCATCATAAAAGCAGGCTCCCCGTAAAGAGATTCTAGATTATTCAATTTATTCCCAACTTTACTGGAATTTGGGGCAAGTTCCACTATATCTTCTTTCTTTTCCATTCTTCCATTTCCCGTTCTGAGCTTTTCATTTGTCCTCCGTGGGTGCTGTCATTTTTCATCTTCTCAGAGGAATAACACTGAATAAAGCCAGACACCACCTTGACACCTGATGACATCCGCAAGTGTTACCCTTCAAAAAAATAGACCCATAATGTTTTCGCTTTTCGGCCAAATTAGGGGTTTAGCCTCTTAGCTGGATCCATTCTGCCTTATTCAGGACTGAAGAACATTCGTACGGGCAATTTTATTACATACATGAATCTGGATCATTTGATGTATTTTATACCCAAAAAATCCCGCTGTCTATTATGATGTGAGAGTTCATCCTTTGTGATGCATGTCTAAAAGTTTCCTCAACTTAAGCAACCTTCAGGCAGTCATCAGTACGAAAAATCACTGGTCAGACTCCAGACTGGAGTATTGGAATGGTTGTTCGATTCAAAACGGAGAGTGAAGTATACTGGTAATAATAACTTGCTCTGGCCTCAGAAAAAGGGTGGTGATGTGAAGTGTAGGTTTTATCAGTGTATTTTGGACACTACAGTAGTTTGACTAGGGGAAAAACACTCAATGTGGAGTTCAAGAACTTAGGCTAGGCCTAGGCTGTATAGTAACTCGTTAATAGCCTAAGCCTAGCCTGGCTAGTATGACTGTTTGCTTTTTGCAGAGGTAAATTTCACACTGTTAGCGTAAACATTAGGCCGGAGGCAGGTAAATTGGCTGTGTATAATGTACAGCCATGTTTAACTGGATGTATGAGATTAATGTTAGGAATAAGGGGGTTAGGGGGGTTAGGGTTAAATTCAATTCCAGAATCCAAAATCTCTCGGTACCAACACCTAAACATGAACCTCACTACCACCGGAGTGCACCTCATTGTTTGACCACCCAGCACCCATGGGCACCCCACCAGTGGGTACCCCTCAGTGGATAGTACCTAACCACCACTGTGGTTACCATAGCAACCAGTGGCTATGGCAACTGCGCAACAGTAAATATAGGTGAAAAAGCGAAGTGATACAATTTCTCATCTGGCCCTTCGGGACCGATGTGAGATAAAAATGTGGCCAGCAAGGAAGAACATTGGATTATATTGTAGGAATGAGGTAATTATGGCTTGTGTACGCACTTGACTTTCACTGTTTGGTTCCAAGTTCCTGCTCAAAATATGATAAAGGTTCGAAAATGAGGCAGTGAAGTTAGGTCCAAATGGACCTATTTCAGGCAGGCTTTAGGCTTTTAGTGGATCAATGGCTTCGAGGGAGCCAACAGGGGTTGATGGTTGAATGATAATTATCCTATTCAGGTTGGAATGGTTAGAGGGCCCAGATTCCAGATGTATAATGAAAAATCATTATCGTTACCAACACCTAACTAACCCCTGTCCTCACAACCTCCCCCTAATCCCACCAGTAATAGTCAACAGTTATCTCATAATACAGCTACACATGGGTATACTATATACTGTAAAATCGTTACCGCTAACAGTAGCCATGGTAGCAAGGCGATGGCCTGATTAGCCGATGTCACACCGGCTAGGAATCTCCAGCTCCAGGGTTGTCTTGCTCTGATTTTAATGGCGTGGTAAAACTAATCAACGGAGAATCACTTAATTTTGCCTCTACCCTCCCACTTACCGCGAACCCCCCCCCCCCCCCCTCTTACTCAATCGTGCCTGGTCAGTACAGCGAGGGGTATCTAAGTTTCCTCTTACCAAGTTCCAATATCATAATAAAATTCCCTAGAGATGAGTTGGAAAATCGTATTTGGGGATTATGATGTTCTCTCTTACAGTGTATCACAATTCACTATGAACCATTCAGTATTCCAGTCACAAATTTTTCAAAAGAAAACTTCACAATGGGGCCGAAAAATAGTGTGTGTTTCGCTCCAAATTCGAATATTTTGCAATTTCTGTTTTTGAATGCAGGAAACAGGTCGTATTGTGTTTACTACTGCCTTGTGTTAGGGGGGGATGATTCTAAATTGTTCGGGATCAGTTAGTAATCACCGAACATCTTAACAACAGTGAGAAAGAAATGGGCACCCCCACACCCACAAAATGACTTTTTTCACGCCCCCCAAATTGGCCATTTTGACTAGACCTCTGATTCCATGTTTCTGAAGAGAAAGAAAGGAAATGTGTCCAATTTGGTTGGGGTAAAACGTGTGTTTCGTGACTTTTTAGGAGTATGCAAAATTTGACCGGATGTTTTGCGGCCACCTGAAAGTGTGTATATTTGCGAAAAAAACCTCGAAAATCTGACCGGAGCCGCAAAAACGCCACACACAGACCACGCACACACACAAACGGACAACTTTGCGGTGCACCTCATTGCTGGACCACCCTAACACCCATGGGCACCCCCCCATAGGTACCCGCCTCGTGGATAGTACTAACCATACCCCTATGTTACCATACAAACCGTTGCTATGGCAACTGGCAACAGTAAATATAGGTGAAATGGCATAGTGACTACAATTTCTCATCTGGCCCTTCGGGACAGTGATGAGAAATAATAAATAAATAAATAATAATAAATCAATAACTACATAAAATAAATAAATAATAAATAAAATAACAAAACACTAAATAAATAACTAAATAAAGAAATAAATACAAATAAATACATAAAAAATAATAACTAAACAAAGCGCGTCACAGAAATGACTCTGGACTCATGGAACTGATAGGCATTTGGCAAACCGGAGAGTAGGCGGCAGCTGATGATACCAGCTCAGCTTCGCTCACGTTCCCACGGTTCCCCAGGATCAGTTGGGGGAAAACCGTAATGGACTCGGCTGCCTAATTCTTTAACTGAGGATTCGCACTCACACCTAACGATCCACTCGTCCGGAGCTCTACCGATTGAACTAAGTCTGATCGGAGTACATAGGACAAACAAACCATAAAAAGCCAAAGGCTTAGTTAGGTGATTCCTTGACTGATCGTCATCCTGGAACTGTTCAGCACTGTCGACAAGCTGACATGTGCTCATTAGAGGAACCCACATATATGATGGGGGTCCCATTTCGTTAACCTTTATTACTTTGCGAAGCAGTCGTGTCTTGATTACAACATATAAGAAACTCACGATTGTGTCCTGGTTCTTTTTGCCATCTTTTATCTCCTCAGTCGTATCACCGGACTGACACAAGATACAGCCAGGTTTGTTCTCCAGCTGGGAGTTGGGCGGCCTGTCCGAGATAAACATAAAACTCGAGTTCGAAGTCCGAATTCCGTTACCATAAAACTTATGGCGCTATTTTCCCGTTATGAACCCAATCTGCATTATATATCCTGGGCTCTATTAAGAGTCAAGACTTCGGCTTCAGATGGAAACTCCAAGTTGTCCACAATAATATGGAACGGCGATGAATATGCATGGAGAGTGACTATAACAAATCGGTTAGTCAAAACTTGACGCGATTCTTCTTGTCTGTCACATTGAATGGAGCGTGCAGACCGCGTCGTTCAAAAGTTTCCATTGCGTATTGTTAGCTCTTCATTGCTCCGCGTTCAGTTACAAACCGCGCAATTTATTAGGATCAAGTTACGCGAAAAATGCTGGAACGAAATTCGTCGCACTAACGAAATTTGGACCCTTCCCATATACAAGTTTGAACTTCATCCGTCTAGGTGGTAAACTGGTGAATTGGATTAATTCATCGACTTCAAGACAAAAAATGTCGGAACGTCGAAGAGGAAACGCCGTCTAGTGGCAAATAGGGAGCTATAGATTTCACGACGGCGACGGCAACGGCAACGTATGACGCAATGTTAAACCTACTGCGCATGCGAAACCCCAGGCCAACTGCCTACTAAGAACGTACGAGCGATCCATATCCCGACGGGAGTCACTCACTTTTCACGTCACGTTGTCCCTACCAGCGCGCGGCATCATTCAACATAACAATGGAATTCGGGAATTCGGGAATTTTACGGTCAATACTCGAACGCGCATCATAAAACGCGCGCATCTACATTACACAATTGGCACAATGACACGTCGTAGAAATCGTGTAAACGAGCCTTAAAGCGCCCTTACTGCAGGACGGCGATGTGGTCTACAACGTGAAAAACATTACGTCATACGTTGCCGTTGCCAGTCGCCGTGTGAAATCTAAAGCTCCCTAGCGACCGAGGAAGCGACGGCGATGTTTGCATGGAGTCACGACAGGAATAGTTAGCTTGACATATCGTTGTGACGAGGATATCGCATCGACCCCGAATTGCACTGGAACGATTGTTTTTATCGTGATGTCATGGAAATCGCCGTCGCTTTTCGGCAGTTGCCACCAGACAACAATGCCCTTCTAATAAATAATATAAAGTCTTGTTCTTAACTTTATGGTTCTGCTGTATTGCAGCGGATTTGTGCATGGGTTTCTGTAGTTTCGGAATATTTTCCAGAAGTCTCGTCATATGCAGGTATGAGGTGAGCAGTCACGTTTGGAATGAGATTTCCCGCCTTCCATGTTCCGAGAAGTGGTACGGAACCCGGTTCACTGATCTCCCTACGGGAACACGGTACTGAGTGAATTTTGGAATAGCTACAACCGACATCATCTGAAACTAAGTCGAGACGAGGAAGCGCGCACCACGATCAATACGGCCCAGGGATCCTTCATGAGCCTACTTGGCTTCCTGGACCCAAAGAATTCAACCAAATCAAAATATAAACAAGTTGAAGTGATCCGGGCACAATAACTGTCCTATTATCTTATCAAAAGATGGGTTGTATAATCATGGTTTCGAATGACAGAGAGGCGGGAAGCATATCTCGTTTAAAAAAATATTATTGTTGGTCCTATAAGTATGCTGCTCAATTTTCAGTAGCTGGTGTTAGGTGACTCACGAATAACAGAAACTGCGTTCGAAAGTGGTAAGCGATTGCTTCGATGATGGTACAGAAGTTTTTGAGGATGTGGTTACGAGAAATCGTAACCATGCACGATGTCCATGTGTCCTAGTCAGAATTTTTAGTGACGTGGACGGTCGACTGTACATTGCGTGGCACTCTGCTGATGATGCAGCTATAGTTCATATTGTTATGATACACAGTGGCGGATACAGGGGGGGGGGGGGGGCAACTAGGGGAGTTGCCCCCTTCACGATTTGGGGGATTTGAGCCCACCCATCCAGGGAAGTGCGCCCCTTGCCCCTTCAGAAAAAGTTCTATTGAATCATAATTTACCATGTACAAAGTCGTGGCCGACATCCTAGAGCACTATGTAGTAGGCCTAACAGTATGTACAGCGCCCATGAAATTTCGGGCTGAAACCGCAGCATATACATATTTTTCGCTTAGCGATGATCTAAGCTACTTTGGTACGGTAAGATGCCCGAAAAATACTGGAGCCACACTACCGGACGACTCTGGCCCCATAGACTAGTGCTTCTATTAAATGAACCGCGCCCATCGTACGCGTATGTACGATATGTAAAAAATCACTAGCGGACGAACACAAACACCAGACGCGGATCCAGGGGGCGCACCCGGCGCGCGCCCACCTAAAAAAAATATAGAGAAGATTTTATTTTGTTTGTATTTTTTTTCTGCCGGCCTGAGACGTGTCTGAAGTTTGGAACATGGCAGCAGCTTAAAACGCCCTGGAAGGGTCATTTCCGGCCATTGGGCGCTCGGTAAACCAAAATGGTACGCTCCGCGCAACAATGGTGGCGCTCCGCGTAGATGATAATTTAATGCCCCCCCCCCTCCGTCAAATGTCTGTGCCCTCCTTGTTCCTCCAGAATGAAAAGTCTGGTGATACCACTGCCCAAAGGCACCTCTTTCGCAATTCAATTTTATTTGAGAGAATGGACTAATGAATGGTGGCAGCATGACCTTTGGGCAGGCATGGTGACATGGATGGTATGTAGAGAATTGTAATTCATTCCGTACCGATCATAGTGACATGACATGAATGATTGTTGGAATTTTTTTCATTGTTTTTTGCCTTTAAGCCACGTCCAGACTCCAGAGAGCAAAATTTTCTTGGGCACCTTCCCAGAACATCCTGGGTACATGTAACTTGCGGGGGAGATAGTTTAGAGCGGTTATTCAGTGCAGCTTGCATGCAACAGGTTCCGGGTTCGAATTCCAGCCGACAAGCACCGGGCGTTTTCCAGAAGTGGCTGTACTTGCAGTTCAAGGGCGGTTCCTGGTCTTAGGTTTCTGGTCCTGCTGTTTGAGCAGTGGGCTTGGTAATTTCGGGGGGGTGTTTCGGGGGCACTTGCAATAGGTCTCGTCGGTCGGCTGTGAGCAGTCGCGTCGAACATCTTCCGCTCCTCCAGGTTCTGAGAAAGTGGTCAGGTCCTGAGGATCACTGATCGTCCGTCGGATGGGGACGTAAAATTGCGGTCCCGGGAGCATGCTGGTGTCACTCCTCATGCACTCGAATCATCTGAGCACTAGTCGAGAGAGAAGGCGAGTTGTCGCCGGTGCTCATCCACGATCAAAAAATTCGGTTAGGGTTCCACGATGAGTCCAATTGGCTTCCTGAACCCGTAGCAATCAAATCAAATCAAACTTAGACCCCCAGGAAGTGCCGTTTCCGGCAATCTGGAGGATTTGTGAAGCCACAAATTTTCTTTTACGGCGTACGCTGCGCGTCAACCGGTGGTGGCGCTCCGCTTAGATAGTGCAAAGGTTATCCCGGACCCCTCCTTTGTCGAAATATTTTGCGCCCCTCCAACTGAATTTCCTTGATCCCTCCCTGAACACTGTTCGTCACCTATGTTCAGCTTCCGTATCGTATATCGCAGACAATCCGATCGAAATCGAAAAGCTAGATCAGCTTACTATAGTGGATCCTAGTTATCGCATCTACGATAGTATGTCTATAAAGACCTATTCCCAATACGAAACCGCGATTCCTGTATATGTCACTTGCCATGTTTTGATTCTAAATGGGGTCCTTCCTGGCCGGTTGTAAACAGTTTACTTTCATAAGGGCCTACTTAACCACTTGATCGTGCAAACGGTCAACACTCGTTAATCATAGTTGAATGTGGTTTTATCCGAATTAGTCCGGGTCTGGCTTGGGATACATTTATTTTTTTCCTTTTTTACCCCATCCGGCTCTCTTAAAATCTGGCGCAGGCGCGGTTCTACGAAAGAGGGGGGGGGACGGGAGGGGGATTTGCTCCCCCCAAATTATAACCCCGCCCCCCAAAAAAAAATATAAATAATAAAGAATATATATTGTTATTAACGTATTTTGAATTAATAAATAAGACGATTATGCATGCCTTTCGCAGCTGGGAAAGGCCTTTCCAGGTGACTGAATTTTTCAAATTTTTCGGATCCCGCTCCGCGCCACCGATGTGGCGCTCCGCTTAGATACTCCCTTCATGTTAGGCTAGATCCGCCTCTTGAGATACTGCTACAGCACACGTAGTAGCGTACCACTGCCGCACCTCGTAGTAGTACTTGTTCTACAAATGCAAATTAGACGTACGATAATGCGCACGAGGAATATGCAGTAAAGGTTTTCGATACGCTTCATCCTTTTCATTGTAAAATATTTTTGTCCGACAATCATGATCCTCATTCTAGGCAACACATTTGGTCCACTTGAATGATTAACCCCGTGCAGGTTTACAGGCGCAGCACTAGGGGGTCCGGGGTCATGACCCCCAAACTTTTGGGGGAAGGCCTCCATACAAATGATTGTTTTCACATGCAATTGTTTCCCATCACTTGCTTCGGACCCCCCAATTGCTCTTGACCCCCCCCCGCCCCCCCAACTTTCAGACAGTGGCTGCGCCCATGGCATATATCATAAGATGACTCACAGGAATAACTGAGGAAAGTGATATTTCGGAGAGTGAGGCGTGCATTCTTTCCTTAATTTCTTAACCAGAAGCCAAAGACTCATATTTTTCTGAATGGCCAAGTATACGCTGCATCCTTCTTTAATTTTATAAGTAGATTTTTCCAAAACGAAGAAATGTATATCTCGAAATCCCAATATTATTCATACCGTGATTAGCAAAGAGCATACTAGTAAAATTACTCTACAGATAATTCTGAATTCTGTTATTCTGTTCATCTCGTGGTGTTATAGAGGATTAATGCTGAAAGTGTCTTTGAGTTTCACACATACCACAGTAATAGGGTTTATCAGGCTTTCCGCTTATCTGTATACATAGGCCTGGCAGAAATTCGAATCAATGCACGTGTTGTGCTAGTTTCTTATTATCCTCACGCACACACCGGAATTTGGTCATATACTTGTTAACGGTTTCTCTATTCTCTTATGTACTATACGGAATATTCATATTTCGCAACAGAAGTCGGTGGATTTTCAAAATCTCCTTCTTTAGCATGTCCTGAACATAATAAACTTCTGGAGTGACGACTTCGAAACAAATTTCCTGATTACAGAGCAATCGGTGTCTAGCAGATTACAGTTTATATTTTGTCCATTTCCATTTCTCCTCGAGCCTCAGTCGAAAACAAAATCCCTTTTTCCCATGTTTCTCTATGACTAATTCAAATCTAACTTCCAACACTGAACTTCATCCGGGCCTCATTCATCCTCATAACAATGAAGATTCTCAATCTCGCGGAAAATGTGCAGTAATAATCGAGATAATGGTGCCGAACGTCAGCTACGTTACAGGGCGCGACAAGACAACACTGGTAGCTGTGCACGTGACACAACAGTATTTTATTAGAGAAAGTCAAACAACTTTCACCGATTCCTCACATGACTTTTGATCTCTTCGGACAATATGGGTCATGTGCTCCATCACATATTAATCATCACATAAATCTTCCGTATTTCTTTTTCAAGCAAGCATTGCCAGACTTGGAAAATGAGATATATATAGTCCAAAAGGTCCTGTTTTAACAACATCAAGATTTTGACATCTTTTATATAATTATTAACATGATCGGTGTTTTTTATTTTGGATTCTTACTGTTTAATTACGCGGGTCACATGCACAGCCCATTTACACACCCTCACATATCCTCACTATAACCATACACGCAATCCAAGTCGACCAGCTTACCCACTGAAACAGGACCCCACAATGCACACGTAGGCTGCACGTACAACGCAGCAATCTCATACACTCACACATGCATATACACGCACTCCATTCCGTGACCGACAATTACCATCCGAACAACTCCCACCCGGTCATCAACACGCGGCAACCCTCCCCCCCCCCCTCCCCCGAAGAATTCGCGCCCGAACCACTCCTACCCGGACAATTCCCACTTCGGACAATTCCCACTCGGACAATTGCCACCCGGACAATGCCACCACCCGACAACTCCCACCCCGAACAATTCCATACTGGGCAATTGCCACCCGGACGACACCCACCCGGACGACTATACCACCTGGGCGATCCCCACCCCGGTTGGCCAACCAGTGAGCAGCTTAGCGTGACGGCCGAGCTCTTTATAAGAGATGTTCGCGAAGCATATGCGATACTTTCGATGTTCATGTGCACCGAGAGGAGGGGGAGCCCGCCCTCTTGTGTACCCGCTATAGGTTGTCCCAGGTGGGCGCAAAAACTCCCAACGCAGCCAGCTTACAATTTACCTACACACATACATACATTGCCTTGTGCCTTGAGCAACATACTTTCTTCTGTCTTTTGTTACCTGAGAAATCATTCGAAAATTTCTACAATGATTTGATGCAGTATAAGGGTAATCAGTGCAATAGTCGAAATTAAAGCTAATATACACCTTACGTTATAACCCGTACGTAGAGTCATCGTACCAGCAAATCGAATGAAAGTGAAAAAAGAAACCTGAATTGACTATAACCATCTTCTACACTGAAAACGATACCAGGGTGAATTCCGGAACAGATGGAAATTTGAGTAATGTCGGCCAAAGTTTATTCTCGTCACGACATGTTCCCTACGCGTAGGGCCTGCTTTCTGACTGTCTGCTATGTCTGCATATGGATGAAGTGGTCTAAATCGTTTACTGTTTATAGGTGACGGTATGTACTAGACTCAGGCCTAGTAGCGTGGTCTTAATTACTTTCACCAATATAGTTACTGGCTTGTTTATCAACGCAGTTTCCGAAGCCAACCGATTTTCATAGCCCCATCAGTAATAACTGATGAGAGCTCCTTTATACCCGTTATCAGTTTTATTTGTATCACTTTCATCAGTGTAGTTACTAACTTACTGGCTTGTGGTATTTGGGCGGGAAAATAGACAGAGTGGTATCATTGACGCCCCTTTGTAAGCTCTCCAGGTGGATGTACTTGCGGTTGTGATGGGAATCTTCCGCTCTACCAGGTTCGAAAAGGGTCGTCGTATATCTTGGAGTTCACTGATCGTCCTCTCTAAATTGACTGTCCCGGGAGCAGTTTGGGTTTGGTTATAACCCCCTGCATCGTCACCTGAGCACTAGTTTAAAAAAAGAAGGCGAGTTATTACCGGTGCGCACCGCACAATAATTACGGCCAAGGTTCTTTGGTGAGAGCCTCACTTAGCTTCCTGAACTCATAGAAATCGAATATTATCAAATAACACAATTTCCTGACCCTAATTAGTCATAAGTAACTACTGTTCGTGATGTATCAGAAATTGTGGAAGAGTGAATGGGATAGGTATATGAATGGGGGCAGTGGGTGGATTAGTGTGATTTTTGAATGCGTCCTAAACATATTTAGTTTACTCATGGTGTGAAATAGCGGCATTTCTTTTCGCGTTTGCCAGAATACCTTGGAAAAGATAATTTTCACTTAGTGTATACTACACTTGTCTCCATGTCAATGTATATCAATTTTGAACGCTTAATATGTAGGCCTATACGAGTGCTTAAACAATAAAGCTGAAACAGCATAGTTGGTTTGAGCTGAAAAAACGTTGTAATTGGTCAGTCAGTCGGTCAGTTGGATAGCCAGTTAGGTAGTTCCCATTATTAGTAGTCAGTTGCTATAAATAGTTAGTTGATTAGGAAATTTAGTCAGTGAACAGGGTGCTAGTCCATAGTGAATATAGTAAGGCCTTTGCAGTGTAATCATTCATTGGTAAATCCAGGTTCCATTCGAGTTTTTTCAGAGCACGGTCCATAAAATCCAACTTGAAACACAGCTGACGACTTAGCTAAGTCGTACTCTACATCGCGATGGTGAACATATGTTGGTCATGGATACATCTTGTTGCGATAGTCAGCGCGCGCTGTTACAGTGAGTGTAATAATTACCAGGCAGGCCGGTCTGCTTCCATCAAATATAAACAGAACGCGAGAAAAAAAAAACTCTAGCAATTCTTCACTGTGTACATTATACCTCCCCTATGTTCCCATCCTCTCTATCTAAACACTCTCTCAATCACCGAATTGCATGCCCTCTCTGTTTTTTTCCCCCCCCCCCCCCCCCCGGCCGCGTGATATTAGCTACTCCGGCTGTACAGGCCTCAGAAATCGCAGTTACTGAGAACGCTTGTGCAATTGACATTTTTAAATGGCAGCCAGTGTTGTCGCTCTTTGGTCACAGATATTGTTTTCAAAGTGGGGAGATATTTCCGTAACGACGAAGGCCTACTACAACCTATTATTTGTTCAGGGTGTTGTGATTATTTATTTTGATTAGCTGATTCCCCTTTCCTCTCACCGGAAGTACTGAACAGCATATCAGGTTTTAATTACGTGTAACGAAGAAGACCGTGTATTCAGTATAGGTTATGTGAAACCCCCGTGTGAAACGGAACTTGTTATTCCACTATCGATGAACCCCCACACGAGAGACTGCATGTAAGTTGAATTCGGCTCCATTTTTCTAGTGTGAAGGATATCTGAGGCAGCATAGATTTACTAGAAGATAATCTGATATTATGCATGGTTGTACATTATTTTGCTCTGAATATTCAAAATTTTAGGGTGACCACAACGCACAGGGAAGCTCAGATTTACAACCGTTTCTGTATGACTGAGTAGGCCTATGAGATACCGGGCATAATATACACTGTTGGAATCAAGAGTCGGTCGTACCGAGTAGACAAACTTGCTCGAGAGTGGGCGGCGAGCTCCTCCTACCAATCCTGTTTCGAGAGCGATAACTCGGACGAAGACGGAGGAGAGGTGTTCGAGGTGCAGAAAGGATATAGCCTGGCAGAAACAACACAAGCCTCGATACTTGGTACTCTCCTGTGTATTCCTGATCGCGCTCACCTCCTGCAGCTATACTGTATCTATGGACTGACCTCGCCGGGACGGGAGGATGAGAGCGACTTCAGCAAAGCGATCAGGAGCATCGTCTACCCTCCCTGGGTGAGTGGCCTAATTTGATGCATTGTTGTATAAAGAAGGGTACCTAGTGGTAATCCTGCCCCTCCCGGTGTCGAGAGGTCTATATGGCAACGGACGTAATCCTGATATTCGCAGTGACAGTGGGCAGGGCTGATGGGTTGTGAATAGTTGTTTTTTTCGGATCGTCATTCTAGATTCGAAAACTTAACATTTATCCCATGTTTTCGGATGTTACTGTTGATAAGTATGATAAGTTTGATAAGTTATGATAGGTTGATAAGTTTGTGTTAACAGGGGAGTTTCGAAAGATCGTTCTGCACACTGTATACGTTCAACGTCGCACTGCCATTGTTCCTCATGACCTTTGGCACATTATCATCTCATTAAACTGTAACTCTGAACTGGCTTAATACACTACGTGCGCTAGCCCTTCTTCAATTCGATGTTCCTATGAGGAGTTATTGGCCTTATAAGTTCAAAGTTGGTTCCATTATGCAGAGAAATCAGGGAGGTTCCCTACTGCACAATAACGCATGACGTCACAATTGCACACGCCAAATAATTCTGTTATGTATTCCATTGCTTTATTGTGTCAAATAACTCAGCATTCCGCAGAAGTTCCGTATTTGCCTTTCACTCACAAACGGTGACAATCAAATCAGCACCTAACCTACCAACTCCTATCCCAATTCTCTCTCTAACTAATTATTTTTCAAAGTAAAATTAATGTGTAAATTTAATACAAAACAAAATCTGTAGGTTGTGTAAGTATGACATGATTCGATATTACATGATGGGGGTCTTTTCGATCTTGTGAACTACACATGCACAAACTTCAAAGACCTCTAACTCCGTAAATGAAATCCTAAGGATGTCGGGTTTATATATTATCCTCTTCATAAATCTATCCTGCAGTTGTCCTTTAAAAAAGGCAAACCTCTGGTGGCTCGTAATCAAAGAGCAATAACTGCTCTGAAATAAACAGACTGAACACTGTGTGCAATTCTCGTATGCTGACGAAACTGAATGATGATTGTTATGATCGGTATAGTGCGGATGCATTTAGCCTATAACGACGAGTGTGTTTTTTTGATCGTAAATAGTACGGGTGATATTTGGTTTTTATATCCAGCAAACACAAAACGTTTTGAAACGTTTTCAAACAGTTCTAAATATGTTTCGCCAATGTTTCTGAAACGTTTTTTGTTGAGTAACATGAATGTTGCAAAAACGTTTCTGAAACGTTTTACAAAACGTTTTGAGAAATGTTTCTAGTAACATTTTTGTTTTTTCGATATTCATGAGTAACAGCGGACCAGGGAAGCCGAGCGATAATCTAACAAACTCCGACATCACTAGCTCAACCTAAACCTGTTTTGTACTGTTTGTAATTGTTTGTCGCTAAAGGTTTATGGAGCATTTTTTTTAAAAAAAAAAATTCCAAACGTTTTATTACACGTTTTGTGAACGTTTTAAAACATTTTCCTAACATCTATGTTACTCAGCAAAAAACATTTTCAAAACATTTGTTGAAAATGATTTTCGAAACGTTGCTTGTGTTTGTAGGGATTTTGGGTTTTCATTGAAACGTAGCGAAGTTATGTCGAATATCTCCCCATAGAATGCGTTTATTATTTAATAAAGCCAAAAAGAATCACCACAGAGTGATGTCGTTTTGCCATAAGAAAAAAGTGATTTCACGTGACATATTTGCAGTAAGTAGGTGTTGTTAACCTACACATACACGCTTCGTACCTAACAATCTACTCAATTGAAGAAGAACTCATTTTTATGACCTTGGTCATTTGGGGGGGGGGGCGTAAATTGGTCAGTGGTACTGTGGGGTTCTCGGGATACTTAGGTCAAGATTACCACCTAGTGGTCAGTTGTATTGTAAAAATCGCCTCTTTGCATGTAAAAAGTTGGATTATAAGTTTTCTTGTGACCTGTGTTACGTCCGGTATTCGGGAATTGTGGTTAAAACGACATTCAAGTAATATTGACCCAGATGACTTATTTGGTGACGTAACGTCCGATTCCTTCTCGTGTAGTTATGGCAGTGATGCATAAGGGGTAGTCTATTCATGAACTAGAGGTCAAGAGTCATCTAGTTCATTCAAAATGAAATCTGTTGCCTCTGTGGGTGATGTTCTGCGTACGCAATGGAAGGAGGAAACTAAAACAAATTTGTTTTACTAGTTTGTTAAACTTCTTCTCAACAAAGTATTTGCTATATCAGTTCAATACCTTAGCTCTCAGTTCTACGCAAGTACGCAGTATTTGAAAATACCAGCAATAAGTGCTTTCGAACGTTCGAACGTGTTGTATTTTCCCCTTAAGTCGACCTGTCACCTTCATATCGTTTGATTGTAGAAATCAATGTTCGTGTTATAAGGTTCATTATGTGAAAGCCACGAAAACTCTTGCAAATTTTTACCTGGATGGCCACCCTTCTCCTTCTCGGGCTCTGCTGAGTCCACCAGAGAGAAGCTCGTCGGATAGGGATGTCTACGACCCTTAAAGATCCCCACTCTCTTCGGCAGTTTGCTCTTGAAGATGTTTGAGTGTTTGGCGCTGTAACTACTTCCTCTGGAAGCCTGTTTCAGGTTTTCCAAATTCTAAACTATTGGAAATATGAATTTCTCCTAACTTCCAAGCGTACTCTTTGTGGTCTTGTCTTCCTGGAATTTCCTCGAGGTCTACTGTCAGTGACGAAAACAACAAAATTGTTTATATCCATGTGCACTCTTCCTTGCGTGATATTATAACATGTTATGAGGTCTTGGCGCATGTGGCGTTGCTCTATAGTCATCAGATTTTAGAACTTTGTTGAGACGCTCTTCGTACGATTTATGTTTTCAATTCAGGTATAAGTCCCGTCGTCATTCTCCGCTGTACACCTTCTAGCAAAGCAATGTCCTTCTTCAAACATGGTTTCCAAACCTGAATGCCGTAATCAAAATGTGGCTGTATCATTGACTTTACAAGTTAAAGACAATCTTTCTGTCAGTTTGTGAAGTTTTCTTTTAACAATCCCCATTCTTTATGGCTTTCTTTACTGTTTCTGCACATTGTCTGTTGAATTCATAGTAGTAATAACATTAACCCCTAAATCGTTCTCCTCGTTATTTCTTTTCATTCCTGTCCCCCATTTCCTACTGTGCTTAGATTTTTGTATCCAAATGCATGACAGAACATTTCCAACATTAATTTCATTTGCCACTTTTGGACCAATTCACCACATGTCCAAGTCCTGCTGCAATCTCTCCCGATCCTATTGTCTCTCTTGGGCAAATTACTTGGTGTCATCAGCAAGCTTACTGACTTCTGATTGCCTCCAATATCCAAGTCGTTTATAAAAATTGTAAACAACCTGGCCCCAATACGAACCCGGCACAACGTAACTGGGGACTCTCATCCAATCAGATTTCTGTCCGTTTCAGTACTACCGGCTGCTTCCGGTCTTTAAACCATTCCTCCACCCACTTCAAATAGGTCCCATCAATTCCATGTGCTTGTTGTTTCAGCAATAGTTCCGCTTTTGGGGAACTGTGTCGAAAGCCTTCTGGAAATCTAGGTACCCACATCACTGTATCCCATCTCTATACCTCACTAAGTATCCTCAGTAGCTCCCACTATTAGTGACACATGAAAGCGTCCCTCTCCTGACATCCATGCTGCGACTTTAAACAGTAGTTCTTTTCCTTCCAGGTGGTCGACTATCGCATCCCGCACTATCATATCCATCTTTTTTCCAGAACTGATGTTAGATTAACAGGTCTGTATTTTGAGACGTCCTGAGTGCTCCTTTCTGGTATAATGTTGTGAATGTTTGCTATTTTCCCATTCGCAGATCTCTTTGTTTCTATTGACTTCGCAAGATCATCTGCAATGGAACCGTTATAAGATTTGTCTACGCTCTGCAAAATCCCGTACTTTTGGACATTACTGTCTTCTTCTGGTAAAATACTGAACTTGAAGAACTTGTTCAGTGCAGGCAGCAGCTCTTGTTCGGTTTTCAATATATGTCCTCTTCATCTTTTATGGGGCCCCCTTTGTTCTCTAACTCTCTGTTTCGATCTAATGTAAGAGTTAAAGGACTTGGGTCTTCTTCGTCTTGTCAGAAAGCTGCGTTCAAAATTCCGCGTTGCTTCCTTTATACGCTTTTACGCATCTGTTGCAATGTCTTATAATATTTCCAGTCTGAATTTTTCTCCAGTCGTCCTATACTGCTGCCAGGATTACGCTCTTCAGTGAGCTTCTTAGATCTTTGGTCATCCATTTTGGTCTACCATGTAGTTTTCGCACTTCTATAGGACATGTTCTTTCTTGTTTGATGTAAATCTCAGTAATTTGTCCCACATGCACTGTTACTCCCATGCCATTGACTCTTTTTTCAATCTATGTTTGCCCTACTGTTCTTTTATGTGTTCCAATTTGCCTTCCTCCATCTTTACTACTTGAGTTTTTCGTCAGCTCCCCTTCTGGATATTCAGACAAACTACCAGTTATGGTCCACTGCCAAACGGGTGATCGACTTCATATTCTTCACCATCTCTTCTTCAGATGTCCGCAAAGATAAGTGTAGTCCTTCCTCTTGTTGGCTCTCTGATATGCTGTTCCCAGAAATTATCATGGATTGTCCCTAAAATGTTCTGGATGTGGGTTGTCTGCTTGTCCAGTTTACTCCCCTTTAGTGTCAGGGTAATTAACGTCCCCTACCACTAATTTCGCTATTCTGTGATGCTAGTATCAATGTTTCCATGAGACAATTATCATCGTTCTGCTTGTTGCTCGGGCTGCGATAAACTGCTCCTATAAACTATCTGCTCGCTTCCCCATTATAAATTTGCACCACAAGGCCTCTTCAAAAAATGTCAAAACTTGCTCAGCCGTAAGCACTGCATGGTGTCTTTTACTATATGCCACACCACTTCCAATCCTGTCGGCCCTTTCTTGTCTAATGCACTCATAACATTTATGTTCAACTTCTCCATCTAGTACATTTTGATTAAACCAAGTTTCAGGTCCAAACACCACATCTAAGTTAAAGGCCTTCACCTATGCCTCAAATAATCAACCTTCTTTATAGGCTCCTTATATTATATACAACATTTGCTTTCTTTCTCTCACAATTATTTTATTATTTAACAAAGCAATCACTGGTCTGCTTCCTATTCGCTTCCTCCGGAAGTTCTGCTGCCTGTTCACCGTGCAAGAAGGGCCTGTTTCAGATCATGTACCTCGATCACTTTCACTGCTTGCCGCGTACAATCTCGAGGCTGTGTCGCCTCGTCCATTCTTTTTCAGTTCTTCTCTGAGTTGCCTGCCTTGCCTTTCTGTGGTTAAATGTAGATCATGTCGATGTATACATTGGCATATGTTACTGTTTCCTTTAGCGCTTTTGCTCGTCTTAACAGATCCATTCTCGTCTCTGTTCGCTTCTTCCACACGTAAATATCTATTGTCCTTCAGTCGATCGCACATGGATCTGTCTCCCCTGGTGGTATGTGAACTTCTGTCAGAGCTGTTCTCTTTCCCCACTCTCTTCTTGTGTGTCTCGTGTTTCAGTCAGTGCTTACCAGACCCTATTTTTCCTCTTCTCTCTTTGAAGTGCCACTCTGATTTCTTCTTCACTTTCTCGTCACATCTGCCAGGTTGTCGTCTTTGACTCCAATTTGTTCGGCTTCCTGCATCTTGTTCCTTTCTTTTCCCTTTTCAGTGCACTTGCTCCAGGGTAATCTTGGTTTGCTTCCACTCTCTTGTCACCTCATTGATCGTCTGATGATTGCGCCCATTTTTCCCCCCATATTTTTCATTTCTTCCTCCATCTGCTCCTGCCTTTGACTCATTTTTTGTATTCTTCTGTTTGGCAAACTCACTGCTACTTCCGACATATTTTGCATTGCCGTGGTAGTTCATTTGTCCCGAGATGGCCAAACTTTTCAATCACTTGAAGAGCTCATTACTGATTCCCCCACAAGAACGAATGAAACATGAAAGATACTATCTCTGCACCACTTTATGCCCACAGGATCCACAGTTATCATTTCCTTTCTCAACCTTGTCCTGTTTATTCCTCGTATTAACCTGCCATCGTTAGGTGTAATGTCAATGGTGTATCATCTCCAACTACATGCAATAAACTATGTACTGTTGATTGCAATCCAATGTAGAGATACAGCTTAGGCTTGGTTAGGCACTAGGCTAGGCTAGGCTTATACTCCCAAAAAATCCAAAACTCCCTAAACAAGATCTCACTAAAAACAGTCACACTTCCTCACTGAAGAACAGTTCACTGACAAACACATTGTAGAACTATCTGTCATTAAGTCCATGTCAATGTAGCTAGCCAACATAACATTAGGCTTGTAATAGTTAGGCTAGGATAGGATAACAGTTCAGTCAATCCAGTTCAACTGTCCTCATCTCCCAAAATGACACTTTTCACACAATATATAGTTCCTTGCTGGTAATCCATCCTGTGCAAATTATTTCTGACAAAACATTGTCCATGAACTGTTCCATAAACTGTTCCAAACTGTTCCAAATTATTTCTATAGCAGTTCCAACTTGCCAACCTTAGCCCGGTTGGCACAGTGCCGATGTTCTGTCATAATGATGGTCTCATAGCCGTGCCTCCGGGGTGTTTGGGATTTTTTGTTCCAATGTCGACCTTGGACCGAGGGCCCATTCGATGAAATTTCATGGAATTTCACACATTGTTACTGAAATGCTTCATCCCTCCACAGCCTCAATTGATTCCTTCAAAGTTGCATGTAATGGTACTTGCGGTTACTGGGCCTCTGGCCCATCATGTACAATCACGCAAAACGCTTCTTCTCTACAAATTTTGGTGCACAGAGATGATGTTCGGTCATGATGATGGAATAGCTATACCTACAGGCTTTTTTTAAGAATTTTTGGTTCAAGGACCTACTTGGGCCCTACAGTCTATCCACTCTATCCAGTGTTTAAACAATTGCCTTTTGGCCCCGAACAGTAATTCTGTGACGGATGTCGACCAAACTTGTTAATTGACACTGTTAATTGACCCATGGGACATTTTTGACTCTGTGAAGGTCTGGGTCGAAAGTCATTAAAGGGCAATATACTGTAGGCCATTATATGTATTTATGTAAAATTTCAAAATGTATCTCTTCCCTTTACGAAGTACATTAGATTTCCTTGAAACTGTGTAAATATTCCTTTGGAAGGTGCTCTTTTCAGATTGTTTGCGGATTTTGGATGCAACATCATATAGTGTGTAGATAAAACAGAACATATTTGAAAAGAACGCAAAAAATGTCATTCTTCGATGGATGTTGACCAAACTTGGACCCAATATCATCGACTGTGAAATTGCCTCTTTCACTCTCAATTGGGCATCCTTCGATGGATGTTGACTAAACTGAGTAGCAATGTTTATGGACTGCTAAGACATGTTGGGCCATACGAAGATCAAAGTCAAAGGTTGTTACAGGGGCACAATAGGCCATTGCGTGAAACTGCCTTCTTGGCCTCATGATCTTGAACATTTAACCAGGGGTTCCAAACCTTGTGGTACGGTAACCACCAGTGGTACATTTGGACTTTCACGGTGGTACGCGGGCTGGTACACAGTGTGCTCCATTTTTCTTTTGCATTCTATTTATTCTCCCTCATGCATCCCTTAAGCGGCTGTGCGCTGGCAGCTATTTGTTTTCTGCCATTGTGCACTTAACACATAAAATCAGAAATATTGATTAGCAAAAATGACAGATCTTGCACGAGAAATTTGACTTCTAATGATGTAAATTGCACCAGATTGCGTATGAGGGTAGTTAATTATTAAAAAATGACAAAGGGGAGGAAGATACCCCCGCACATGGACCCCGTCCCCTCCTCGTCCACAATCTGGGCGATGCTTGTCGGCGATGGGTGGTCATCAAGAACATCCCTCTCATCGACTGGAGCTGGGGAAATCTTTTTCTGTACGATTTCTTGTACAATTTCTTGTACGATCCGCGCCAACCTATGGTGGCGCTCCGCTTAGATAGTAAATACAGTGGTACTCAGTGGCACCACGAAAATGTGAATGGAACCCCAGTTGGAAAAGGTTGGGAAACCCTGATTTAAAACATAATTGTTACATTGTCTAAGTACATCAGTGCAGTGTAACTACAGCAACATGATGCTCTTGTTTCACTTGACCCTAACGAATTTCGCCCCGATTGATAGCGTCACGGGAGGGATGCGGAGGCCCGCCATATACTCTACACAGTAAAAGCTGCTACTTGGCAGAAAAGTGAAAACTGGTATTCTCAAGGAAATACATGGAATAATATCTTGAGAACGAGCTGGCCCTATGTGAGTTCTCAATCAGATCGCAACCCTATTGGCTTCATAAAGTACATAGTATGCATAAAATTTTATGGCACAACCCCGTGACGTTGCGCAATCAACAGATGTGCTTATTTTCCCACTAATATGGGTTCGTATATGTTCGAGGTTCAGATCTCAATATCAATTGGTATTGGACGATGATAATACTGACAAAATATCAGAAGTTATATTTACATGCTATGCCCTGAACTTAAGGCTAAACTGTTGAGCGATAAAATTCAGACATTTTTCGTGAATTTCATTCGGAATTTTCCACTCTTTCTTCATATTTTTTCATTTTACAGAATCTGCACCGAAGACTGAAGTGGATACAGGGATGCAGCACACTAATGCTACGACTGCACCCTGACGTGTCTACGCGTGGCGCCTCTTGCAGCAGGCGAAGAGGAACCGCTGATGAGGTCAAACCATATCACGTTTTTGTCGTACGTGCGCCAATTTGACTATTCACGTGGTTCGATGAATCATATAGCCTACATCAGTTTAGGAACCACAGGAATACGGTGAAGTTATGCGTAGACCATTGGGGGTCTCTCTTTCCCGACTAGTGTTCAGATTATTGGTCAGTGGAATACTATCCAAGTGACATAACAGTTAGAACGTAGTCAGAGTACGCATTAGAACTCTATGAATCAACACATAAGCGATCGATTCATCCAATCTTTGGAACAGTCGTAGGAAGAAGAGAGCTGTTTCACTCTACAAATTAAACGATGAACTCTTCCTGGTCTGACGGACTTTTGTCAAGTCTTCTGCGTTGGTTGTTACAAGAGTCATCTGTTCCAGCTTCTATCTGTCTAATGAAGACGCCGAAAATTGACGGATTTTAGGGATATGAAATATTTGCGACGATAATGAGTTTGATTTCATTTTAACAAGCCCGTTTCATTGCTCGGACCCGTGAAGTATTGACCATAGGAGAACTACTTGGTTCGCCTTGATTTTCCTTCATATCTGTTCTATTTCTACGATGTATTATATTGTGTTAAAGGTGTAAAAAACTAATTGTAGGCCTATAGGAAAAAAAAAAAATGTTGACGGAGTTTAGGTCAACAGTCCAGATCACTCTTATTAATATGACAATGCCGTGATGATGATCGCGGGTCAGTTATCACACGGGCACAAATGATCACTTATTATTATTATATTTATTATGAAGCCATACAAATATCCCTGCCGTCCGAGATCGTCTCGACTGTACCCCTGCGCGTTTGCGTTCTGACCATGCGCACTTGATACTTTTGGACACAACCATTACACAATGTGGTGTAATTTCTCACACACACTGGGATAGTTACTCAATGCTATTTACACAAAGTTGTGTAATTGCCATAAAACATTTTTAAGAGTGCGACACCCTTGCACGCGTGCGCCTGTACACCATGTAAAGCGGTTTATTCGATCTACGTTGATTGTGGGCTCTTGAGGGCCACTTCCACACAACAACGAATATTACAACGATATTGCATCGTACTCCGATCAGATTTTTTCCCGATTCTACCCTTCACATCCCTAACGTTGTTATCACTGTCATAACACCCAGTCATAATGATGAATGACCGAGAGACCCAACATTCCACCCCAATGTGGATTACCCCTCCCTAATTTCTCATACTTACTAAGTTCGTGGAGGGGAACTGATTTCTTTCCCCTTCATTTTATCGTTTTCGATATGACGTCACTTACGGATGAAGCGTGTTAAGATCCTTCTAATTTGGAGAAGGTATCTAAGTGGTTTATATATAACAGTTTTAACCACATACTTATTATTGGGGCCTAAAATAAAAATGAAAAAAGATGAAAAAGAATCGTTATCGTTATAGTTGGCGAATATAAAAAAGTCGAATCATGGTGGAATTTTGGCCGGGAGAATATTCTATTTCGCGATGTCTTCCTTGCCTTCTTTGTTTCTTCTCCCGCCTCTTTCTCCACATGGAAGGTTGGGCGAAGCTTCTGTCAAGGCGTCAGGCTGTGGATCGACCACCTCTGGGAAACTCCCTCCTACCCTGCCCCTCTCAAACAGCCACAACACCCCTCCCCCGGCCACTCACTACCGACCGCACTCCTGCCTTTGCATGTCACATGATACTTGGTGGACGCCGAGCAGCATGACCCTCTCCGTCACCTCACTGCTATTGTATATGGGGAGAGCATCATGGATTCGAACAAGAATAATGGTTTCGTAGTTCCCATTCATGGCGGCAAATAAGGTCGAGAAGCTCAACCAGTGCTACTGCCTTCCCCGGATACGTCACTACCCAATTCATTCACCAAACCTCTGATTTTATCACCCAAACCCACTTTTCACGCCTAACTTGCCCCAATAGCCTGTTTGGCGTTCCATACCTCTTTTGCGGAATTGCGCAAGTTCATCACTGCATTTGCCATTTTATCGCATCCGATGAATTTTATGGTACGATAAAAGTAAAATATTTTTAACTCGACGTCCGATAAATGTATCGTATCATATCGTATCGTATCGCACAAGTGTGAACAGCCCTCTACACAATTTTTGGATTGTCCAGTGTTTTAGAATAGATGCCAAACAGCGCCATATTCCTTTGAGCGCCTGATCGGACGAAATTGCAGTTTCCGATATCAGCATATATACCGCAGGTAGGAGAACCATTTTTTCATAAGGTCCATCACTTCTCTCATTCACTGCCAAATGGTGACATGTTTTTGTTTTGTCTTTTGTTTTGTTTTTATAATGTTAAAGATGGAAACGAACGTTCCGTTTTTTAGTGACTTCAAATGTGAGTGTAGTTATTAGGATTTTACCTGCAGATTCCGATTCTTCCCTTAAAATAGTGACTGATACTTTTTATGGTGTTATTACATTGTGTCTAATAAGCGCCTATAATTTATTCGGGTGAGATCTGTGAGTGGTCAATAAATTCAGTTGAGTGAGATACTGAAAAATAGTCATCACGTTACATTCCGGTACTTATAGGTAATTCAACAGAACTCTGTGCATGCATGTAAAATAACATGCAGCAAAAGCACAAGTTATTCATTAATCTATCATAAGGGTCCATTCTGTCAGTGATGTACCACTAGTGTTCACTGTCCTCGGGCCGTGGTCAATATTGACTGGGCTTCGCGACTCACAATACGGAGGTCCCTGGGTCAATCCCCGGGGCATTCATACAAGGACCTTTGTAAAGGTTCCTGGTGGCGATGCTCTGCATGCTCCGTATATCAGCGTGTAGGCCAATTCCTCACAACTCGAAAAAAAAGCCGTCGGCGCCGCTAGTTTCCGTCGAGAGTCGAGAGTAAATCATGCTGATTTGCCCAAGGACGTGCTCACGGAGGGGGACGCGGGACCCACGAGTACTGGGAAGTCCTCGATACATAATGCCTTTCCCACACACAAAAACTTTCTCGTGACTGCTTGGACCCACTCTTCCAACTTTCAGTCAGTGGTTGCGCCCCAAGACCTGCTTATGAATGCGGTAAATATGTACTCAATCCATCGAATATCATCGAAAGTTATGTGTTCGAATCCTGTTGAAGGCCCGATCAACTGTGCCGGAGCCAATAGCTCACTACCATTGTTTCTTCGTACCGAAGAGCTGCTAATTGGGGACCTGTAAGTACAACCAGGCGCTGCCGCAACTAACGTTTCTGGATTGTCAGAGTGAGTGTGTCCCTGATTCCGGTAATATCAGCGAGAACATTAGTGGGGAGTTTGTGTTAAGTGTAAAGGAGGTGCATGGGGGAAGTGGATGGCAGGGGAGAGTAGTCGGAGAAAAAAGAAAATATTGCCCGCATGAACACCTGGGACATTTCGTATGGGGATAATGTAGAGGAGGTGGGGAGGTGGATTGAAGGAGAGGGTAGTCAGAGAGAAAACTTAACAATAACGCCCACATGAATACCTGAGAAATTTTCGTATAGCGAACAATACATGTACTCACCATTCGGGCTCTCATTTAGCAGATAAATTATTCAATCGAGTGAGGAGGGCTAAAATTAGTTACAGTGAACACTACACATCGGTCTATTTTGCAGTTGGGATGATGTCTAAGACAACAAAACATCTAGAGTCGGTTGAGTATATGGCAAATCACTCACTCAGTCCATGACTAGAAGTCGTCGGGGAACATAACATTTGAAGCTGTCATCTTCCTCCATGCTGTTCTGTCGTAACCTTGGAAAGCAGTTCCGGCATCGCCAGGCCCGTCCAACCTTTGATGTTGTCTGCCCAGCTTCTTCGTGGCCGGCCTCGACTGCCGCCGCCCTCGACGGTGCCCTGGAGCATGGTCTTGGAGAGGCTGTCGTGTCTCGTAGTGTGACCAAACCAAGGGTTTGCGTCTTCTGATGATGATCAGTAGGAGAAATGCCGAGCAGTATCCTCAGGCTTGAATTCTCCTACCACTGTCTGCTAGAAGTGTCCATGTCTCCCAACCATAGAGTAGGATAGAGACAACTAGTAAACCTGAAGAGACGGAAAAACTGAGGTTGCTCCTCCAATCCTATCAGTCTGGCCAGTGCTGCCGTGGCTGTTGTATATGGCAAATACTCATATTATATTCTGCATATCTTATTCCCTACATAACTGGTATTGAACCATTTATACCCACATAAGCTAATAGTGAAATAAACTCCGGGGGCTGGAGCCCCGAGTCGAGACTCGAACTGAATTCCTACATGCATGCATCTTATGTATGCGTTCTTGTTCTTACCGATACACAATATTCCTTCCCTATTTTTTCGACTTTGTACCAATCATGAACATGGCAACTTGACATTTGGTATGTTAATGGTACATGGTCACATATTCATAAATGTAATAACAGATGCATGCGACCCAAGATTACTACAAATAGTCCTCATTTCAGTGACTTGTGACCCCCTTCCCCAACGGCCCCTCAAATAATGACCCCAGAAGCAGATTTGATTTGTTGAGTCTTGTGCTATACCAGTATACGTTGTGAGCAGAGAAATGATAATCCAATAGATCAGCATTTTTTTTAAATGTTTACTTTGGTCAGCTCCAAATTCCATGCATTTTTTGCCGAATTGCCAGAGCATCCAGATATCGTGCGGAAACGAGTTTCATACACACACACACGTGCGCGCGCGCACACACACACACACACACACAAACACCCACAAACCCACACCACATACATACACACACGTACAAACACACACACACATACATACATACACGTACAAACACACACACACACACATGCATGATCGCATAGATTCTTTCGGCGAGGAAAAAAAAAACAGTCTCAACACTAGATTTCCTGATACTTTCTGACTAGATAATCTGAAGAGGACTCCGTTCTTCGAGTTCCCAATAGTAGTGGAATTCCAAACATAGGGCCGTTAATATTTGCGACGCTGTTCGCTCATTCCAGTTCTGCACTAAGTGAAATCTACGAGTTATACAGTTATGGTCTAATAACGTAGATGCGGAGATCTATCTGTGAAATTGTTCGGAAGAGAGGTTCCTTGAAAAACCAAAGAGAAGAGCAAGCGAAGTGAGGTACAGAATACAACGGATTTTGTTTTGAAGGGATGGAAACCTCCCTGTTAGTCGCTAATGTTAACTATAATCACATGAAATATATGTAGGAAGAATACCACAATTTTTTTCTAAATAAAATTAGCACTTGGAGAAGTGATCGCGCCAATGATTCGAATTGAAGCAAAGTCTCATTGTCCATGTCCTTTTTCCCCTCAACTTGAAATATTGAAACAATGTGCGTTCGTGGGATTATCCGATGTTTCCATCATTGTTAAATAACACCTTGTAGATTCTGCGCCTGAAGGCCAGTCACCCGTCCACTATCACTCGGCGTATCTCGTTTGAATGGTCAATTCTTCCCGATTTTGAAGAAGAGTTGAGATACCATACTAGTATCGAAGGTATTCATTAAAACATAGGCCCCCTTCTCCCTTGTTTCAGTCTGTGAAACTGTGCAGATTATACACAATGATTGTGTAATTTTTCACACAACACCGGGAAAGGTGTGTAAGTTACACAACATTTTTCAAAGAGTGCTCAACCCACGCTGAGTTGAACTTGACCTGATTTTAGTCGACATTTGACATGGAGATTGATTTGGATTTAGTGAATTGTCAGTGAATAAATCAATACGTTCGTATACTGCGAATCTATTTCACTTACTCAACTTAAAAATAGGAACCAATAAGAAGGACATGTGTTGCCAGCCCGGACTTCCGTAAAGATTGCCAGATGTTCAATGGCGCAGGGGGTGCAAAGTGCAATATGGGGTGTCTTCGTACTCCATATCACAAACCAGGAGTTTTGTGAATTTTGTTGTGTAGTGGTCTTGTCGTCTCTGTAGCCGACTCCATTGACAGACAGGGAATATCAGCAATGGCGCCAAGATGAACTGATTAGGAAAACAATGAAGAAAGCCCATTGAATTTGGTAAGCCTACAATACCGCATGATCCGTGTCATTAGACCTAACGAACTTGATGAAGAAATCACTCTATCGGGGAAACCGGTGTCGTTTAGTTCTTGGCCTCGTATAGACCTCACTGTAGTCACTTTCTGATATTAGGAGATACGGCCGAAAAGGAAACTTGTCATATTGTCTTGAAACTCAAGAGACCCTCTGCGCGAGGCGACCCTGTTTGCCGGCAAACTAAATATGCGAGCTGACATTCTGTCGATTGTTGGCAATACAAATATTTCCCTCATTAGGTCGTTATCAGCGGGCAAAGTCTATTCCTGCTAGCAAACCCTGTTATCGTGAATACGTAACCTGTGCTGAGAGACCATCTTTTCGACACGTGAGACCGATAACGTCTCGTACGTCGATTGTCAGTCCATCGTGTGGACTTGACTGCAATATCGACATCAAAGTCTGGTCCTCTGAGAGAGAAGGCGACTTTTCCCCAAAAAACTCGATCGCAACCTGCAACATAATGAGCGGTAACGTAGAGGATATGAAAATGGAGGAGGGAGACGAGGATGAGAAGGATGAGAAGCAGAGTTTCAGTAGGATACGGACACTCATCCATGTGGCAGTCGTCATCCTTGTAGCGACAGCCTTTGCTCTCGTTTGTTACTTCGGTTTCAGAGACACCTCTGAATCGGCGGAACCACAGATTGACGAGGGTAAGTTTTCACGCTTTCCGATTTCTTGCCAACGGCAAAGGAATCTATGCAGTCACCTACGTATGTATGGGTCTGCGCGTGTGTGTATGTGTATGTGACATCCCCTGTCAGCACGATATTAAAAAACGCAAGTGTGCATCGAGTTCATATTCGGTCCATGTGTTCGTTATGTAGTGTGGATGGACCCGATTTTTTTAGTGCCTGTCAATGACCCCAAGGGTCAAGTAGAGGCCCTAAACCGAAATATATAGGAGAGTAATAACACCCTGTGGCAAAGTCCAATCAATGGTCATTCGTGAGTAGCTGCCAATGGTGGAACGGAGCACATCAAACATGGCCGTCATGTCATCCAAGGTTATCGAAGGAATTCGGTTTTGTTTGTCCCTTGCACGTCCAAGACATGCTCGAAGCGCTCCACAGATCGTCAGTGACTTGTTACAACCGTAATATACAGCACGCGCCTCTTGCTTGTTCACCCCAGACGTATCATTTCAGTATACGTCATTTTACAGTGTCCATCGGGAAACATACCACATACGGCGCTCATACTCTTCACAGTTCACCTCACAAGTGGGCAGCATTGGACTTTTCAGGGAACATGCCTCGTCCAACAGAAGATGTACTTGTGAAAAAATGTAATGGATTTCAATGGGCTTCGAACTCGCAACCAATGGATTGGCAGCCTGACCTCTATCGTCACCAAGGTCATTCAAGGTCATGAGTCATAAGTGACCGCAATGGCATGGCCGAACGCCTTGCCGTGTATGGGAGTAAAACTTGTAACACACTAATTGTTCTCTCCTGCTCTTGACTGTAATGTTGGTTTCCCTTCATGAGAGCACCGGGTTTTGAAATACTTGGTATGGGTTAAACGGGATCGAACCCAGTTCCTCGAATAGGGCTCCTTTTCTTGGTTTTTCTGCCAAATTCCGGGATTATGGCCAAAAAAAAGACTTCACTATGGAGTATAGACAAAATGAATTTCCACAAATAATTTAGCCCTCTTTCGTCTCAAAATATTCATAAAATATTTCAAACATCCCAACATTCCCGTCTAGAATTTTAGGTAACACTTACAGGCATTTTACTTCTGGGTAAAAATGCCGACGCCCCAACTGTGTCAGCCACTGGGATGGGATAATTGTAAGACGTAACAATTTCAAGTGTATGATACCTCAACCTCGTTCGTGTTCTAAGGGTCAAAGAAGAGACCTTCACTCTCGATTGATCCCGGATCATCCACCATAACATGTGAGTCATCAGTCACATGAATGATCCAGGACGTGACCAGATCCGTGGAAGTAAAAAATACTTATCAATCAAAACAAATGCTGATTGAACCTGGCCACAATGTTACCATGAGCTCATTGATTTCCCCCTCATTCTCAATCCATCAAATCCATTCAAATAATGTTAGTAGAAATACCGAGCTCAATCTGACCACTACTCTGCTCACTAGTAATTCTTCCATTCCCCCTGATGAGTTCTTGAATGTTATATGGATTGGCGCATTGCCTCATAGCCTAGAATGTATGCATAGTGTAATAGTCGAACGCAGCCTCTGTCGCGGTTACTAGTAATTCTTCCGTTCCCCCTGATGAGTTCTTGAATGTAATATGGATTGGCGCATTGCCTCATAGCCTAGAATGTATGCATAGTGTAATAGTCGAACGCAGCCTCTGTCGCGGTTACTAGTAATTCTTCCGTTCCCCCTGATGAGTTCTTGAATGTTATATGGATTGGCGCATTGCCTCATAGCCTAGAATGTATGCATAGTGTAACAGTCGAACGCAGCCTCTGTCGCGTTACTAGTAATTCTTCCGTTCCCCCTGATGAGTTCTTGAATGTTATATGGATTGGCGCATTGCCTCATAGCCTAGATGTGTGCATAGTGTAACAGTCGAACGCAGCCTTCGATTCAGGGAGTAGCTAGCTGCATGGAGTGATGGAGTGAGTACATTGGCACAATGGGAGGTACTATGACAGTGTTTTTCAACGCATCGATACACGTGTATCATATGGCTGCATGAGATTACATACTGACTTTACATACGAGTTCAAAACGGTTCGAGTCGTCTCAGTAACCGTCACGTTCATGAAAATATAGTCGAATTGTGAATTATTGTTTCGTAGTCACTGGTATCAGTTCATATACTTAAGATATATATATTATATATATATATATATATATATATATAATATATATATATTATATATATATATTATATATATTATATATCTATATATATATATTATATATATTATATATCTATATATATATATATATAGTAATACGTGGTGGATGATACACAGACGTTGGTGCTGAAAAGAATACCAGCCTGTGTCTACAGTCATCTATTCTCATCATACTGTCTATGACTATGCTCGCAGGGACCATGGAATGAATTGGGAGGCAGAAACTCGTTGCATTAAATTCTAGCCTGGTAAGCTGTGAGTTGGGAGCATGTAACAACTAATTTCCTGTGAAATGTTCACGATACTTTCATTTGTTGAAATCTGCCCACAATGTGTGTTTGTTTTCATGGTTGATTCCAATTCCCACTTCGACAAATTTTCTGACAATCTATCGCAATTTAAATCACTGGTTCTATTCAGCATGTTTTCAATAACCCACCTCTACTAGGTGGCAGCGCGTAGCTGAGATTTATCCAGGGGGCGGTGAGAGGGCTCGACCATTCCCTAAAGGATTGCCATGCCAAGAGTTACTGTGCAGGTTAAAGTCTACTAGGTCTAAAGTCGCGATAAGTGGTATTCCTCCCAGGTTTGACAGTCGGGTTACTGATCGGAAGATAGCGGGCCTCAACAGGTGGTTAGAGTTGGACTGCCATGCAGGGGAGGGCATGCAGTTTATGGACGTTTCTTGTTTCTTCTGGGAAGGATGGATCTTTTCGCTAGGGATGGTCTTCACCCGCAATACTGGGGCCTCAGTGGTAGGAAAGTTGGTTATTTCTGTGTGGGAGGGTTGTTGAACTAGTTTCGGGGGGATGGTATCAGTTTCACCACGGACAAGGTCGTAAATATAGTCAACGCAGCGGAACTAGGCCGGCAATGAAATATCAGATAGACAAGTTTAGCGAGCTGTCTTTTGCGCTAATGTTCAAAGTATCAAAAAAATATGATGAGTTCCAGATTTTGCTCACGACGGCAAACTGACGTGTTGGATTACGGGATTCTTGGCTAAACAGTGAAATTTCCAAACGCGCTTCCCAGTTTATGTTGTCTTCTGTCAGTATTTCTTCGATTTTAGATGTTCCACACTAGGGGTATTGCCTCAAGCTTCGTGGCAAACGCTGTCGATTGACATATTTTTTCTCGCACTGAGTTATTAATGAGTGAACCGCTTTCCTGAAAATGTTGTTCTATCTGAGAGTTTGATGCGTTCAGACCAGTCTTGATTTATTTCTTAAGAGTTGTGGGCGAATTCTTTAGGCATTTGGGTTATTCTCCTCTTTGGGATGTTGTGGCTTCAGGTCCTTCCATGAGGCTTTTCTTCTTCCTGACCCGGTTACACTAAACTAAACTAAACTAAACTAAACTAAACTAAAACTGAACTAAACTAAACCACCTACCAGAACAAATGGGGCGTCCCAGATGGCAGGGAATGGCACATCCCTGAAGCTGCTGCCGTACCAGAGTTTTCGAGCATAGGAATAGCATCAAATTGCCCAGATTTTTGGTCAGAAGTGGCCTAAGTGAATTTTCTCGCAACTAGTTCAGTAAGTAGGCTACCAACGACGAGACCACCAGTACGCGCGGAGCGTAATATTTCCACATTTTTAGTAGAGGCTGAAGCATGATGGCTGACGTGAGCATAGGGCTCCAAAGTTCCGGCCCCCTCATCTCCGCCCTGTGTATTTTGAGCCACCCTGGAATTGGAAACGGTCCGCCTTAAAACTCCGGACACGTGTGTATTGAACGTGTGGTACCCGGCCAGCTCTCCTCTTCACCGAGTGGTTGGCACAGTTGGTAGAGCGTCGGCCTTCCACCCGAGGGACCGGGATTCAATATCCCGGTCGGGTCATACCAAAGAACCTGTACCTGTTCCCTTCTCGCTGGACGCTCAGCACAAAGGATTGGAGCAGGGACAAAACGAGGGGTATAGGCAATTTGCAAGTTCCGTCTGCGTGTGATTACAACCCCCCCCCATCAAGGTACACAAAGGGATTGCCTATTCCGTGTACCTGTTGAGGGATACGCGGCTGACAATAGGTTCATGTATCCAGGTCTGTATCCTTGCTGGGCCTTGAATAGGAAAGATCCACTGCTCGGCAGTCTACTAAAAACAAACCTTAAAAAAAACCTCAGAGAGGTGTTCACGCTTCAAATCCCGTAGTCCATCTTGCATACCACTTGAGCCATTTTCCGAAGTACCAAGATTCTTTCTTTATTGGAGCCTGCTTGTCAAGCTCACAGAGGACTGACTCTTACTGCTCAATGTAGCAATCCAGATCTGCCATGGGCGAGGATGACAGAGGGGAAGCCTCGATGTCTTTAACAAAATCCTTCAGCTATATGTCTCAAATCTGGCAAAACAAACACGGTCTTGACTGGTGGAGGGTGATGTTTACATCTGATTTAACGAATTGTGGTCAGATGGAAGCCCGGTCCGGACAGTGATGTTTCTAAGTGTAGGGCAGACCTGTTTGTAGACCTGCTGGTTCTAAAAGATCCATGAAGATTGTAGCATCTCGATCATTAGCAACATCAACATGGTAGTTGGAAACACCGGGCATTAGCAATTCACCCGGAAATGTGGCATTTGATTCTAGTAGCGAGGCAAGTTCGTTGAAGAACATTCTGGATGTCAGTTTGTTGCGTTGCTGACTGGTGGTGGACGGTAGGAGTGCATGTGGATCTAATGTGAATGGATACATCCATGATCACAAATGACGAGAAATATTGGAATCTTCATTCTCGTCTGACTTCGAAACCTAGACTTGTATTATTAGGGGCCTTTGGCTCCTTCCCCCGCTTCCCAGACAACACGTACTAGCTCCCGCACACGGAATGTCCCAATGTCCCTGTGTAACACCCTCGCCGTTCAGAATTCATTTTGCATTTTCACTTGGTTTGAGCATTCTGGGGAAGTTTTGGTATTTTCAGATGGTTGTTGATGCAATTTTGTTGCAATAAAGCACACCACCCACACGCCATTGTGAATGTTGCAGTGTCATATTCCCCCGATTTCGTGGTCAACTGCTTGGCTATCATATTCTACTCATGATTTTTAGGAAAATGTCAGGAAAGGCAAATGTAACAAACCTTAAGGCTTAGTCACAATATATTTGGCACTAAGCCACTGTGAAAGCGTCTCCGGGCTCCGGGGAATGTAGGTAATGCAAAAAAAAAAAAACCAGCGAATGTCTTTATTGTTATTGAAGAAAGTGCTTCTTCGACGGACGGGTCGTAGAGGATGTATATATCTTCCGCCCTCCGCATTTTTCCTTGTGGACTGGCTCCCCATATCCCCCGGTTCCGACGCCCTCGTCTATGATGGCAGGTTCGTCAGAAGTCGGTTCTTGAGCCACCTGACTCAGAATGACTGTACTATCTGACTATCACTGAATTGACTGTACTTGAGCGAATCCTCTAAAGCTGTGAACATTTCACCCAATTGCGAGTATAGATTGTACCAGGTTGGGCTAAGAGGTGAGCTCTGTGTGAGGCTAGGAAAGAAGCTCGATGGTGCATGGGAATTAAATTAAAAGGGAGCAAAACGTAATGAGAATATGTGAATACTTCGCACATATGCCTGCCTGGGTCTTCCGTACGCTAACGCTTTTGTTGGAATTCAGAGGACTCAAGTGCATGTCCCTGGCACCGACCTGAGAAGGTTGAGATCGGTGGCCACAACTGCAAATATACTGCTCACCGGGGGTCTGCTACATGGAAATCGGTACTTCTGATCTTTTCCCGGCAAATGAGTCTCAGCTCGCCGTTAATAGGGTAAAACATCTCTGTTACAAAAGAATACAGTACATGAGTTCATTGAGCTAGTGTTTCGGAGGAATGCATCCATATAATTTAATCAATAGTCGTGAGAGCATTCGTAGTGGGAGCCGGTCTCCTGAAAATTGTCTTGAACTTCTTTTATTTTCATCAATCTTGAAAGATATCTGCCGATTCCCATCGTCACCGGTCCTTGTGAGGCATATTTCCCGCGGTGGGCCTATGACACGGCCAAGGAGGAGTGTGGTGGAGTTTATCTATGGAGGGTGTGAAGGGAACGAAAACAACTTCATGACAAGAGAATTGTGCCAGAACGAGTGTCACGGTCAAAGTAAGTCAATTTTTGTTGCTGTCCACATGACTGTCGTTTGATATTCCGTCCATTTCACAGCGCGTGTAACGTAGACCTTTTTTCAACATTTCCTGCAATCCTCCTTCAATTTTTGTATTCTTTCTCATTAGTGGTAGATGTATGCGAGCTTCCACCGGAAGTCGGTTTTTGCGATGGCACGTTCGAACGCTGGTACGCCAACGAGGGTCGATGTGAGACTTTCGTCTACGGAGGCTGTGACGGGAATGGCAACAACTTCATGACGGAGGATGACTGCGAAAAGTAGATGTGGCGGTTTTTGGTATCGAATTTTGAAACGGCTTCAGTTAACTGGAAATTGGGTTAAGCGGGGTGAATTGATCTCTGAAGTTATTGGTCTCAGGAGAATGGTTTAGTTGTAATATCAAGGAAAACAAAACCAGCTCTGTTGGTATAGTTTCAAAATTATTGTCACAGTAATCACCCTACGTTGAGTCTCCAAAGCAAATTTATAACGGGTGTTCCATTTCAACTTCACATCAGGTTCTTGTTTGACTTTAATGTTGACGTAAGGTTTGGGAAATTGTGTAGACGTCATGCAAAGAATGTTGTACATTAATTTTTCGTTAAGTCCAGTAGGTCAGTTCCCTTCGAGAATTCTTGTTATATATCCCATATTGTATACGTATTTATTCTCACATTTGTGAATCGGACAGACCGTATTTCTTTCATACCGACATATACTCTATTGTAGGCTCTATCGAGAGCTAAGTCCATCAGGTCCGTAGGGCTTTGTCAAAGTTCCACTTAGTTTTAAGATTTGTTCCGGTTAACGAATAGACAGACTAGTTCACGGTAAGATTTATTCAAGTTATAGTACAAGGTAAGACTACGTTAAATAAAAACTTTCACAAGAACGCGCAAAAACGAATAGTAACAGAACAACTTGCAAAGCTCACATGGAAGCGTGAAACCACCCTATGTCAACCCCCACCACCCGGGACTCATCTAAATAGGTTTATCAAAGAAACAAAAAAAAAACACACAACTATATTACTGTGGTGACGCCCTCCTTCATTTCCCTGTGCATTTTTTTTTTAAATCATTCCTAGACATGGGTGGACTTCCCCCTACTTGTGTCCAGCTACAGGATTCAGTCTACTCTATGAAGGACGTCAGCGGCATCTTCGGTACATCGACACTCCTAGATGAGTCTGTCCCCCTAGGCGGACTGGAGATCTGAGAGAAGAGGCGGCCTTACCCACTGGTCACTTCGCATCGAATCAAATGCAACAATCGGGCCTAGTCCGATGAGATTGTTTCCCCATTCCGGTGAGTGAGAAAAGTGACTGACAGGTCAGAGAAAATATTTGTGCAATCACAAACACAGCTGCAACCACTATACTGTGAACGTGAAAAAAAAATCGAGATTGAAGAAAAAAATCGAGAGCCAAAAATCGAGATAATAAGTCGAAATTTCGAGGTAATAAGTCGAATTTCGAGATAATTATGTCGACATTTCGATTTGGAAGTCGAAATTTCGAGGTAATAAGTCGAAAATTTCGTGATAATCTGGGATACGGCCACCGTAGTAGTAAGTCTATTTCGTATCATACAATAGTACAAGTAAATGGCCGTTGCCCAAATGTGGGCCAGTAAAATTTCAATCGTGAGCCACCTTGGTGGAGTACCCGTGGTTGTCGGGGGGCCACTAATGAAGTCACTCCAAAAGTGTATGTGCTTGTGTCTGTGCGTGCGTCTGTGTTCGCGCATCCGTCAGATTTTTATTTTTATTTTATAGAAGTTTTGGTTCCGCAAATATTATTTAGAGTTAGAACGGTGCGCACACTGAAGAACGCTATTGTCTCGGTAGCACCAAAATTTCTCAATACCAATATGTCAGTTAGACCCAATATTGTCGCCATATTTTATGCTATGTTCTATGCCATGTTCTATACATGCTCCATGTCAGCAGTATTACGCAACAGGGTCAGCATTCCGACTTCGACCAACATGGGTACAGTGAGGCGTGAATGTGACACTCGAAACATCCGTAATTTATCAAACCGAAAAGTCGCTTCCATCGTTCCCCTCCGATGGCCTCTCGATGGCCCACCAGATATGCTCACCCAGAGTCGATGAGCCTGATATTCAAAACGGGATCCGAAGTTGAAAATAAAAAATGCAAACACAGGACGGTGCAACCTTCTACTTTCACTACAAAAGCTACTATGGACGAGCGGGGAATTACATACGAGTCCTATACGCTGGATCGATGGACGAGCCCTAATAGGACGGATGAGTTCTATCAGCTGACCCCCGGGACGGGACGGTGCACCATGGGAGAAGATAGCCAGTGTGGGGGCAGGCATGCAACAGACCAACTCAGGGCCTGATGGGACACCCCTCTCGACATTTACCGGTGAGAATTAAAATAATAATGTTAACCTTGTGCTCAATTAAACTCAGCTAACTATTATAAGTTTAGCAACACTGTATTTGGCCCCCCCCCCCCCCCCCAGTAATCCCATCTCTAATAACGACCCACCTTAAAAATGAACATGGTTGATTGAAGGCTTGAATATCTGGGCAGAATAAACCTCAGTTTTCCCGTGTCCGTTTTTTACCGCCTTACAGGGCGACGATACGCTGGAAAAGGGAGAATCTTGGAGTTACCAGATTGCAATGAAATGTCAAGAGTTGGAGTTGCTACATACCTGTCATACGGTAAAAGATTGACCTGCATGATGTTATGCTCCGTATTAGATAGCATGTACTGAAGCGATGTATCCATATATCAACAGCACATTCGTCACACTCCCGTTGTTAAATACCCTCCCTTTTTGCGATTTGGATCCAATCTGTTCAAACATCGTTTGAACGCATTACGGTTTCTTGCTGGTATAATAGTTTAATAATTTTTCGTGACCTATCTGTAACCAATCTTCATCATTATTAGGCTTTTCCTGATTTTTTCGCCAAAGAAAGCAAATACTATGGCTATAATTCATGCCTATAGGTAACACTCTTCATGTGTGAATATCCGATTTACATTTTCTCCTCCATTTATTCATTCGAATACCCATCTACTGACTCGTTAGGTCTAGTATCTGACAACGATATCAATTTTGGGGTCTCGCAGAAGTTGTATTTATTTTGTGAGGATAAAAATCATTTGCCCACCCTCTTGGTTGAGACCCTCGAATTCAGTGTTCCGCATGGATCGGGTTCCTTGTGTCTGAATGCCCCTACGGCAAATATTAGTATAATACCACATGTAATGCGAACGATAATTCAAGTGCACGTGAAGTTTGATCCTTACAGGGCCAACGTTCAGTGATGTAACCGATTAGTATGGACGAAATGTAGTTTACGATGATTTTTTTTTTTTTTAACAATTAGAGACTGAGACAATAGTCTCGTACCCCCAGCAAATAGTTTTTTTTAAACAAAAAACAAAGATTCCGTTCAATGATTTCACGACAAATTTGAAAAACATCAGAAAATTATCGGAAATCGTTTCACATTGACTTACCGTACCGATATCGAATTACATAGGGACGAGTTTTTGTCGTGCCGTCATGCAAAAGTCGCTGCTACAAGTTCGCAGTTTGCTACGAGACAATAATCATCTTTAAAATTATAACACGAAAATTCTGGCTGTGTTTTGCGATATAGCATCTTCGAGAGCTATCGTGCAGTCGTGTATGAATGACTTGTCAGGGCGATTACTAGTATTAATAATAATAATACGGACAAGGCACCGCCCACGATTGTCTGATTGATCATAGTTTGCTTTCTTTTCATCTAGGCCTAATTGAAAACACGAAATATTGGAATGGGACCAAACTGCTTCGTCACCTTCAATGTTAGGTTTGGTAAGATGCGGATTGCATAATGAGTCACACCTGTTTTTATGTATCGACCATGTTATCGTTCTAACGCAAATTCAAAATATAAGGATCTATCATGCTCAACAGACTCAAACTGAGTAAATAAAATAGCCGCCAACCAGTCCACGATGCTGATGAGTAGCAGTAAGAATTAGCGTGGTGTTAGACTGATTCGAGCTGCTTACTCAACATCGCTCACCCATGAATTGACGGTAATACAAGGTAGGTACTGTGTGAATGAATTTCACTAAGTCTTCTGTTGCATGTTTGTGCGACTCTGGCGCCCCAACCAAATGCGAATGTCAATTTCAGGTCGTCTTGGTTTGCGCAACCGCTCGAGACATACGTGGATATTCAGGAATGTTGATTCATAATGTAAAACTAGGCATGGTTTTATGAAGCAGATTGTCTGTTGGCAGTTTTGTTGGATATGACAGAAGGGATGTCGAGGACGTGCCATCGTGTTTGCGGAGTACGGTGTATCCAAACAGACAGTCATCCTTGTAGTGTTCTACTATATCCGTGCGACATGGGAGTGTCCGGGAATATTATGGTTTTGGGGGTGTGTAGCCGCCCGTATCCGTCTCCGCCGCCCGTGGAAACTCCGCGCCGGAAACTTAGCCGTTAGCGCAAAAACTCTTTACCGTTTTATCCGATTGATCTCAAAACTTGGTACACATGTCCGCCATAGTGAAATATCGCTAGGGTCGAGAGTGGGCTCACTGCATTTGATTGCTGCCCTCTATTTATGCAGGTTGTCACATGAAAACACGTGAGTTTATTCGTTCACACGAAACTTGGTGGTAGGGGAAAGTGCGTCCCGAAAAAATGACGGTGAATTCAAGGTCTCCAGAGGTTCACATTTGGTTTCCTTTTTTGGCGAAAATACAGATTGAGTCCGATTCATACGACCACTTAGTGGGTTGGGGCAAAAGTTGGTCCCGATAACATGACGTTGATTTCAAGGTCACCAGAGGTCATTAATTTGTGTGTTTTTTTCGCACTGTCCTAATTCGTCGGATTTGAACACAGCGCGGTGGAGTGGACTGTTGGTCGTACTTTCAAGGTCACAGGAGTTCAAATTTGCCTAAATAATGCACTTTTTCTAACGTTTTGTATATTCAAAACAAAATTGGACCTGACAACGAGGGAGGGCATTTCAAAAGAACTGGGGTCTAATAGGACAAATATTGATGTGACCCCCCTTTGAACGAGGTCCACAAGGCGTTCTGCGGGGATATACACGTCGGCGGTTGGACCCGCCTGCACAGTCTTAAAAGTTGAGCTCGCCTTTACACAATTTGCGACTCATTTTAACGAGGTTAATCCGAGGGAAGACCTGCTGACGATGTTTGAAGCACTTCACGCACGCACCAGGCAAATGCAAGTGCAATGAATTTAATGTGCATGATTGTCCATTTGTTCCATCTTTCCCGGTTCGGGCACGATGGGAAGGTATCAGGTATTGGGACTGTCAGTACAGGCGATCGTATTACAGCATATCAACTAATCTAGGGGGGGGAGCCCTTTAATTTGCGTATGTCCACTATGGTTCCGAGGCTTGAACTCAGGGAGTTCCAGTGGTCATGAAGTAAAAGGTGCAATCATGAACATTGGTTAAAATACTCAATGGGATCAATGTGGAAATAGCAAATATGAAAAATTTGATGAGAAAAAAATGAGAATCCGTAGCTCATCAAATGAAGGTTTTACTTCACATGTGATAGTTTTATGACGGGGGCGGGGCGGCTGGGGTATATCGTTTCGTCGTATGTTAAAAGTTGCTCCGTAATTTTCTCAGGGGGTTCACGTCAACATAAAACGGTTCAGTAGTTTCATTGCCCTCATTTAACCGCAATCACTCATCAGTCAATCATTCTGTTACTCACCAGTCCTGTGTAAATTTACTGAGGAGTTTGTTTGAATTTTGACATTTATTTGCCAGCAATGGCAGTGCGGTTTCTCCTATCAAATGTGGTTTATGTTTCTAAATTCTGTGTTCTAGTAAAACATGGTTGAAATGAGTAAAATCAAGCAAACTCCTCAATCAGAAAGACTGTTTTTGAAAAGTATTTTGAAAGGTTTCGGAGAGTTGTAGATTCATAAGCAGGTGTCGGAGGGAACGGGCGAGAGAAGCAAACACAGTCCCCTGACTCTTTCTCTCACCTTGCGTTAAGCTTATGGGATCCGGAGGGATAGAGGACTCTGGCGATGCGGAGATGGTCGACTTTGACATCATGTACGCTAATCTTCCTTATACGGAACGATGGTGGCAGCATGGAGTGGCCCATGGTGAGGGGGTCTGCATGCTCACCCATATCTTCCCCAATGCTAACCCCCTGTCACCCCATACGCCTGACTGCGTCAACGGCGAAAAGGCTACCTATCAGTGTCCAGAAGAAGAGACCAGTGAGTATAATCGTTCAGTGGTTTTCCTTTCCTAGGTCTATTCTCAGTAAGTTGGGTGGCTAGTTTTGTTTTTTCCTGCAACATTGGAGGAGGCGCCTATACGAGTGCCCGGTAGAGGAAGCAAGTGGGGAACCATGTTGCTGAAGATAAGGAGCGAAGCGTACATCTAAAAACAGTGGTTTAGGGGATTTGAACACTTATATAAACAAATATTTTGCCAACACCAGCTTTTAAAAAAAGCAGTTATTCTCTATATGTCAGGCAATTAAACATTACAGTTAAACGCAACATGTTATAAATTCGGCACCATATGAACATGAAACGCGTTTCAAAGCTGGTTCAATTATAGTGTTTAGAGAAGTTATTAATTCCTAAACACTGTTTTAGAGTGTAGACAGTAATCTAAGTTTTCTGGGCGTAACCTCCGGTTAACAGCAATGTCCACACCCACATTCGTCCAGATGTCTGCAGGTGTGCGACCTTCGCATCACGACGAGAGGAAGAACGAGAGGGCGCCTGTATTGGAGGGACGGTTTGGACTTTCGGCTATCCAGAACCACTATGAAGCAAAATTATGTTACCATGTACGATTTATATCCAAAATAATTGATTGAACAGATTTGTCCCAATGATACGGACGGAGAGACCCTCCCCCACCCCAGCGAAAGGCGCCACTGACTCTCCGCTATAATTGTATGGGGGGGGGTGGGGAGGTTTTTCGTAAAGATCAAGAGGCTATCCAGAAAAAAAAGGAAAAGAGGCTGTCTGGAGGCGAGGGGGGACTCGAAACTGGTACCTATACTGTCGTGGATCGTGGTAGTCAGCATAAAATTCCACGTTGAAGAGGACGATTCAGTGTCCCAGGCTTCGTAAAGGGCCTGCAATTGAACAAAGAAGGTTAACTAGGTGGTAGACAATAAGGCATTAAATGGAGCAAAAACTAAAAAAAATACCCATTTCCTTGCAAAAATTCAGGAGCGACCGGGATTAAAATGCTACTTGTTTGACCACCTCTTCCCCAAGAAGGTAAATTTGACATGACCATGCTGATTACCCGTTTATAGAGGGCGAACACTCTACTCACTGTGCTAACAACACATGGTTAAAATGATACTCTTGAAATTTGTGTTGAGTATTGTCTGTATCTTAGCTATAATCTTAATCTCTCTTGTGGTTAAGAGTTAGTATAACTATAATAAGTTGGTGGCGTGTTTTCTTTTACCTGTGCTTAGAGGCGATGACAGGTTCGATATGTGTGAGGTTCGTGTGACAATGACACGGGGCTTTGACCGATTAGTAAAATCCACCAAAACGGATAACACGTCTTACTGTGGCAAATGGGGTCCCCCCCGCCGCTACCACGCCAGAGTAAGGAAGTTTTAAGGAATTTTTCAAAGGTTATTCTATTTGAAAATTTGAAAAACTACATTAAACAAAGTAGATTGCGACAAATTGATGCCTAATAAACGGAAATGTAAATATTGAAAAAATCCTAATAATGTTCACAGCCGCCGACTGGATCAAACCTCAGTATCAAACCCCAGAACCCCAGAAGTTTAATGCATACAGCGGAAGCATGAAGTGGAGACTAAGACCTTGCCATCGCAACTGCAAGTACAGCTACCCTAGAAAAAAACCCAGGTGAAATGTGGTTTTTAATGTTACGGCGCAATGACTTTTCCAGCCACAACATGTGAAGTATGAAGTACTCTACCGTTGTCCAACATACCTAATGAAACAAGAAGTTGTTTATTTTTTTAAAGTCAAATTTGGCCCTGTGGAAACGCGCAATCGATCAAAACAAGAAATAGCAATGGAATAGCTGGGCAAACTTGTCGTGCGTATGTGCAGATACCTACGTAGACCGATGCAATAATGATTGTCGTTCACTCAAGCAACAGCGTATAGGTCTATGTCATATTTAAGTTATCAGGCAATACCTTATCATGACTTAATCATTTTCAACGTGAAAATTAATGTGTAAATATTTGCAGGGTTGTGCAAGTGGAGCATCATTTATTTTGGCTGATGGGGATGCTGTCGATCTGCCAATTCACTTGCACAAACTTCAAAAGTGTGTATGAAATTTGTATGGAGTCGCAGGTCGGAGGCTTTGGTACGATCAACTCTTGCTTTGCCTTTGCCCGATTTGTTACATGAGGGGAAGGATTCTGATTTGCCGCTGTACGTGATTACCACATCTCTCAACATGCGGAAGCCACAGAGTCCTCGCCTCCACTCCGGAACCGATGGAATTGTTTTGGAGGCTGGCTCAAGTGCAGTATACAGGTCCACATCTTGGATGGGACTTGTATGTGTTTAAATTCCACCTTGTCGTTGTGGGGATTAGGAAAAACGTACCATCTTATTGCTCAGAGTCACAAAATCTCGGCGCTTGAGATAACTGTCTGCGTCAATATCTAGTTCCATGTGGGCCCAGGGCGAAAAATTAATTACTTATTAAGATGCCAGCCGCCATAATAAGACAATATCGATGAACATATACCATCGATCGTATTTACAGGTAAAATGGCAGAAAAGAACCATCCCTCTGTTTCATTGCCAAATTAAGTAAGAATTGATCAGCACGGTCATTTTTGTGGAACCAGCTTATACATCCATGGGTTATGTATGGTTTATAGTTAGTAGCTAATACTAACCACTTCGTCACATATGTTTCCTCCAAGGTGTGTCAACATCGAAGCAAAAGGACACATGCGACGAGGATGATTGATCCTGGGCCGAAGGACGGCAGACCGGTCAATATAACCATCCGGGAGCGAGCGGTGACATGTCTTTCGCCGTCAATATCATCAACATGGTGGTGTGCCCTAGGAGACTATGTGAACTGTATATTTCCTTCACGGAGGTGAAGGCACCAGTGATCCTGTCCCCAGTACCCGTGACTCGCCAAAAGGATGCCAGTCTGGTTCTAAGGGAACGCTTTTGTGATCACCACCGCTCAGTGTTATAGGAGATACCATCGAGGATGCGACGGTGGAAGTCATCATGTCAATCGTATACCAGTGAACAACCTTGATGAAGTGAGTACAATAATGCGTTGCATTTACCGACGTAGGTTTCAATCCCGTTATGAAGTCTTGGGTAGAATTCAGCAATGCATTAATTAGCAGTGACTGAGGATCTTTCGGGGTTCTTTGCCGGTAGTGGTTCAGTAACTGGGGTAATCACTTACGTTTGGTCTGATGGTGACATTTATTTGCCGCACCGGCCTGCCGTGTAAATCCACTCAAACGCGGGTTACCACTACCACCCATAACGACACGGGGTATGAGTCTTACGAGCGATCTGAAGATAGGGGGCTTTCAAGACCGTAGTAACGAATGGAACAAACCTATAGGATGCGACCAAAAATAAGAATGGAACAAACCGAAAGCAAACGATCAGAACTAACGATCGCAAAAGTTCACTGTATCCGTTGAGGGCGGATGGTTGGGCTTCTGTTGGCCTTCTACCCGAGAAGCGTTCCAAACCCCAGCAAAATGAGTTGGAAAATTGAAAGAATGTTTTTGTTTTACCTTCCAGATCGTATATGCTAGTCGCTCCAGTAATTGGACGGGTGATAACACGTGGTACGTGTACAGCGATGTAGTCAGTTGATCGAGGGCGGAGGATCAAGTAGTCTTTACTCTGACGCCAACAGATGAGAGAGGCTACTTCGCAGCAACATCCACGGACAGTTCATTCTAGAATCAGAGCCGTGGAACTGGAGGCGGCAGCCGAGAGAGAGTATGATGACAAAAATGTACTATCAATACTCCAGTCAATTGACGATAGAGGTCATTACTGGGTACTGTTTCAACTGAGGTCATTTAGGTACTTACTAATAGTCGATTTAGATTTTAACGATGAAGTCTTCTTGTTTCGAGGCATGGACCTAGAAAGGCCCTGAAGCATGAGAGCAAACAGGGAGAAGAAGAGGAGAGCAGAGACGGGGTGTAGGAACTCCCCCACATAGTTACATACTATGTCCGAGGTTTCGATTTAACGATTGGTATTTCCGATATAGCTTCGATAATGCAAAAACAAAAGCACTTGGGGTCTTATCATGATGGAGATCAAAATCTCTGATATGGCTGAGAACCGAATTATTTGTTGTGAGAGAACCGGCACCACCTGGAACATGCAAGACTGAACAAGAAGTGTGGGGAGCGAAGATGCTCTATCGACTTCTCCTGTTATTGCGTTAAAATCTCAATAGTGTAAAACTGAAATACTTCTTCGTTGGATCTATGGTGTCTGATTCTTTAACTAGACAAAACTGTTTGTTCGTACAAGCTACCGTTCATGATTGATTTCAACAATGTAAAATTATGGACGTTGGGGCATTTTTGTGTGCCTTTCAACATTCTGTAAGCTCATGGGTTTGATCGGCCGAACGGGGAGGTGCTCAATAGTCATTATAGGGAGAAAAACACACTTCTCAACATAGTATGACATCGCTAGAAGGCTCTATAAAGACTGAAAGAAGAGATTTGACGGCCTAGACGTTGACGGTGTTAAGTTTTCAGAATAAGAACGATGAACTTCATGGAAAGGCCTGTTACATCCCTGTTCCCAAATCCTCACAGAGAAAGGCGAATGGTGAAAATTCAAGTGATAGGTTCAACTGCAAAGCTCGGCAGGCTTCCAGAAAATATCCAGGGGAGCTAGTCTTTCTAATTGTTGGTGAGTGAGAGCATAAGAAAACATTCCGAGCATTTTGTGTTGCATCAAGGCGTCCATAGAGATGCTGAATACAGCCTCGCTCAGTTGGAGTGTGCCAGGTTGTGGATAAATGTTTGCTTTGAGCAAAAAATTCGCTGCCACTTAAAGACTAAGTGCTTAGAAAAATATAAAAAAAATTATTAATTTAAATCATTAAATATATGTGTTTATTCTCAAATTCAAAACAAATGATTGAGCTCTTCACATGTCAGTCATGGACTAATACGGCCTATATTTATTTTTTTGTCCCGACAACTGCCCGTGGTGGGTTCCGGAGCCAACAAAGGAGATCACTCTCACCGATAAGCGAGTCATTTTCGATCTTCAGAGCCTGGTGACATCGGACTGACCTCCACTAGGAAGTTCGTGGGGGTCGTACTTTGATTCAGACAGTGACAGTTACGTCGCGATGACTCAATCTTTGAATTTTCGTCCCCCCAGGGAGGTGGAAAGTCACCGCCATCATGCAACTGGGTTAGCAGGGATTAGTTTTGCGAAAATAACCTCCAACACCTGATGGGTTATCATGTCTCAGAGGATTACGAGATAGCAAAATACTGATGTTTTTTATTATTATTATTGTATTTATGTGAAGTGAAAATTCTCAAACCTGGATCTAATGAATCACACTTTTACTGTAGGTTTTCAATGAAAAAGTGGACATGTGGCAGACCCTATGTTGAGAGATTGCAGAAATATAAGAATGCTAGTTCCACTTGAATCGTTCTAATTACCTCGGGCGACTGAGACGATACTACGAGTTGGAAGGTAACACGAGGCATTACAAGCCGAGCAAATCTTCGTTGTAGCACTATGTGTCTATGGACCAACATTCCGATTTTGGCTTCTTGAAACCTATTTCAGGTACTGGTCCCGAATAGGCGATTACGCAGATGTATGAGCCTAGATATACGGCGGGAGTATACACCGACAAGCCAAAGACGAGTTCTGCGTTGAGGGCGATGTTCGGGTTACATCAGATACGACTGGAACAACGGGCGGGGGGATTCACGGCGACAAACGCCAACCAAGATGTACTTTTATGGTCTAGCGCTCCCGCATCGTGAGTACGAACAATACCTCTCTTGATCCGTGTTAAAAGAATGATATGCCACCACTGGAGCGTACAAACATGGGGGGAATTTTCCCAAACCATTGGAAACTGATGTTTTCGCCAAACTATAGGTTGTTCATCATTGCAGAACGTGTTTCAATGAAATCCAGTGAATGGAAACACGTGGTCCAAATTGAAGATTCGAATTAGTAGAAAACTATATAAGGAAGTATTTGCCAAGCACGCCATAGTGGGAATGACCTTAGTTTTGCCCCAACGCGTTTCAATCATGATAATAATCCCGAATCCTAAATATTGTCTAAAACCTGCATGGGATATAGCTTTGTCGATTCTTCTTCAGCCCTAATTTCACAGGCAGTCCAAAAGCGGTGAGCTATGACAAACTAATGAATAATACTCACGCTTTCCTTCCCCTTCTGGTCAGAGGTTATTCGTCTATACTCAATTTGATGGTTGTTGATGACTGAGACATCGTTCGTTTCGCTCCACTATAGAATTAAACGGAACGCAGAATGTGTCCCGTTTGGTCTCTTGCAGTTTGGTTATTATGGTCTCTCACGTCACCTGCCGAATCCGTTTGTACCCATCCATCACAAAGCAACTCGATCCCATGGAAGATTTTCTGTTGAGCTTGTGTACATATGGAATGAATTGCTGTGGTCCTGTTTCTCACTCGGCAGGAGGCAGTTTGGGGCCCGGCATGGTCACGTGGGTGACTGGTGGGTGTTTGCAGGAAACCTCCCCCATCGCGCAGAGAGTTGGACCAGATCCAGCATCAGGTAGAGGATTAAGGGTAATCAGGAACAGCTCGATGGGAGGTTCTTTGGGTTCATTAATGTGTTAAGCCAGTATCGATTGAATCTAAATTCAGGTGGGGCTACCCTTGTAACCTATCAATATGGATAGTCCTAAATCCTATTGTTAGGCCTATCATTTCAACATTATCGATAATTTTGGCCAGATTATCGATTTGCCGTTGTGCTGGTGGTTCCCGGGGTTGGTAATTCACTATGTTTTCAAAACTTGATAGAAAATTTTCAAGACAGTCGGATATATCCCCATTTGCTTTGCATCCGTTTTGCCTGATCACGTACAGAAACAGCGCACATATCCTAGACCTTACAGAACTCCTTGCCGGCCATTGAGCAAGACGCACGTATGAAACCTGGTGGCTGATTGTCTAGCTTAGTGGGGCACAGAGCTAACTGGGCTGGCAGAGCATCGGTATGGTGACGAGACTAGCGACCATATCGAGGGCGTTTGGCACCAACCACTACGAGGACCTCGACGAATCGCTGAGGCAGTGCCTAACCTTTGGCTCGGGCTTATCGGATGTCTGTTCCGTACAGAAGTTTCAGTTGGGTGTAGGGGGTACACAAGGTACTGAGCAGAGTTTAGCAACCTAGAATCGTTCCCATGACCGCAAGCTTTTCAGAGGGCCAGGAGGTTTTCAACCATCACCCCGATCTCGCTGTTACTTACTCTGATTTTCCTAGGCACGGGCCAGCTTCCCAGTCATGTGATAAGGGTAACAAGGCGTCAAATATAGGGATTCAAGATCTGAACATTGGCATACTGGTGCTTTCCCACGTTTTCACTCTATATCATTTTTCCCGCTCTATCGCTTCAATTTTTTAAATATACCCTGTCTGGGGAGTTTAACCAACCGTGGTGCGAAGGAGCACGAAGACTCTTCCTCCCCTGGAACGAACTTCGGGTTCGGTCCTACGCGAATCACCATTTCCACACCTGGGGTACTGGCTGTAATGCCATCGCGTACTCTCACGCTAAATACTACCCCGAGTGGGCAACCAAGAGGAATGCAATATTACGCGTCATGCACTGGACCAGGTGGTTTGAGGGGGCGGGGGTCACTTTAAATATAGTCTTGCGAGATAAACCCTTATGTATCATCATTTCAACTTGACCGCTGGCGCATAGCATACATGAGTATTCTGGGCAAATACCACATAGCTTACTCGGACTCGGGGTTTTAAATTTTAGATTTCAATTTCTCAGATTATAGCTTTCTTCTGATAGAACGTTTCACAGGTAACTAAGGGCGGCAATGGCCGACATTATGAGACGACCTGGTTGATTTTACTAGGCCGTGTTATAACAACAACTGCAAAAATGGTACCCAGGGGTGGTGGAGGGGGGATACATGTGCTGATCAAGGGGTTAGACCGCCAGTGGCTGTTACCCCATGCGAGAACCGGAAGTTGATATACGGATCGGTCAAACCGAATCTCTCTCGTAATTGAATAACTGCGTATGTTATAAAAGAGCGCTTTCAATGATGAAGGTTGTTTTTCTGATTGGCTTTCTGTATTGATGGACCTAATAGGTTCTGTGTTTGAGTATAAAAACCGAACCAAATGTCGCTGATTAGGAAAGCCATCTTCGATTTGAAATACCTCTCTAGTAAAGAATCCGGAGGGGGGGGGGGGGGGGGGGGGTGTTCTCTCAAATTGGATTTTCCTTAGCTCTTAACAATTGTGGGCCAGAATTTACGGAGATAATGGAAATAATGGGGGGGGGCGGGATATGCGACGTTAAATGTTCTGGCAGCAGTGTTGTAGCAGGAAAGCGCAATACCTTGATTCGAGTGCCTCGTTTGGCAGCCCTAATATCTCACTTTTAGTAACGTCGTTAATTGTCATGACCTGGCTGGATGATATCAATCATAGCGGGAGTGGTACTCGCTCCTACGACGTGTTTGTCCCGGTACAAAAACCGTCATTATGGTACTCACAACTGACATCGAGATACTGTGAAGGGCTTTTGCCTCAGTTGTTCCGTGCAACTGCGCAGTGTTAAAGTTAATGATGACTCGGACTGTACGGAGGGAGACAGGCACCCTTGAGGTAGGCGCGGATTGCCGCATACGGGCGTGCGGTATAAATGCGGTCACAAATTGAATTATCCCGTTGAATAAAGAAGCGAATTACGTCAAGTAATCTGAAAATAGAGCTGGCCGACGACAAACATGGAAATGCAACAGATCATGATATGAACGTTAAGTGGCTTTATGAGCGAGATTATCACATAGAATCCATAGCGGTTGAATGCGGCACAACTGGTATTAGTGCCTACGCAGTGCTCGATCCATCTATTTCCGCAACAATCAGCCACAGGAACCCACCTATCACCACTGGACAAATCGAAAACTTATAGGAACACTTCCACTTTCCTACGTGAAGTGACCCATTTTTGAGTCCTACCGCCACTCCGCATCAGCAATTATTACCTTACATCACCTTTACATCTCCAAACCAAGATTGGCCCATCCTACGAAAACAGTAAGAGTTTACTATAAAGTAATGGTTGCAAAAAGTGCGGGGTATCAGTTGTGCCAGGCTCGAGGGACTAGCGTTTAGACATAGAACTTCGCGTGTGTTAGTCAAAACGGCGATTTGCCTTCTTAGAAATACCTTCTTTGCAACTTCACTTGTAGAATGATCTCCCCAGAGAACGAAAGAACGAATCGCCATGGGTTATTCGTCGGTTGTTTTCATGTTTGACAGAGAACAGGGTCCGTATCACTGCTCTGGCCAGAGATGTCGGCAATCCACCAAGGCAAGAAGGATGTTAACTTCCCAAATTGAGACAGAAGGACGGTTAACACCATTTTTTTGGGTCATCGTGGGCGACCGTCGGTGGCGGATACGCCAGCAAGAGGAATCCGCTAGGAAGGAGTCAGATTTACTTCGCCAATCAACAACCATCCGCTCGTCCAGCAACTGTTCTGTCACTCTTGGAACCCCGAATAAACACCGGAAATACAAATCCTCGCCTAAAGACTGTCCAGTTTCACGTGATATATTACAATGAAGCCATTGTGAATTGTAATTGAGATATATACCCTGCGTGCAATGACCTAGCTGTTGTGGTCTCTGCCGAGACATAGCTGGCCAGGGATCTCTCCTTCATGCGTTTCGTGAGGTATCTCGGTATTAGCTGCGGGAGCTTGTTCAACCATCATTTCCTCTGAAGTCAGTTCATACTGCCGAGTGAAATGAAGCCAGATGTCATGGAGTGATCACATGTCCGTTCACTCTATAATAGGAATCATATGTGGCCCTGATTGGTTGAGGCATCAGGCTTATATTCCAAGGTTTTCTTGGTAGAGTCCACGTTGTACCCGTGGAGGAAACACTTTAAACACGTAAGTGTTATTTTAGAGTGCCACGTACTTCATCAGGGCTCCAGTGGATGCGGTTAAGGAATGCCCACTCAAATTCCGGGCGTAAAAACTTCATACAACCTGGCTGAGCTGGGGTTCTTCGCTCACAGGTGATTGTCATGAATAAACTTTGGCAATTCATATATTAATCTCGCTCACATAGTTTGTGTCGCTGGACATCAATGATAAGAGTAGAAGTAAACTGATCCCTAATGGAGAAGCCACACAATCCATTTTGCGCCCATTTGAGCATGGTTATAGCATACCCTACGACGCCAACGAATGGCACATGGTATCACAAGGGATTCACTTTTACTCATAGTATCCAGTTTGTTTTTGTGCTGCAATCTTGCGTAGGCAAAGGAGTTGCTGTAATGCTGTTTCATTTCAGGTAAGTTCTCACAGTTCTTGGCTCTGTATTTGAATCAATAGTAAGCATGCTGAAAACGCCCAGGCAGTCGGGAAAGGCAAAATTAGAGATTATCGATACATTCTTTCTACGTGTAAGACCAACGTTTTCATTTCATCCCACAGGATACTTGGGCTAACCACGCTCTAGCACCCTCCGCGCAGCGATGACGACCCGTGATGGAGTCGGTTGGGGCGGACTGATGACAGCGACAGAGATACTTCGCACGGTATTACTGGACGGTTTCGACAACAACCGCCATATCTTCCCCGACCCTCTGCTAAAGTACGGAGTCCTTGGCCAACTTCAGGAAGACGGGATATTCTACTACACCCTAAACTGGAGTGCGAGCCAGACCAGTTCCCGCAGCGCCACGCGTGCATCGTCTGCCTACAGTTTTACCGATCACATCAGTGGTCGTATCTCTACATGGACCAGGTACTAGTTAAATCTTTGGCAGAGAGGACTCACTCCGACACTATCTGGTCACTCTTTCATGTTCCCTTCGATCGACACTGACTGATATGCAGCTGCCATTGTAATCCCCACCCCAGTCCCCCGGGAAAGGTGTCGTCGTCCTTCCAATGTGCGTAACACCACTCGGTCTTAGAAATGCGACTTACTACTGCCTGAACGTGACACACCAGAATTGCCAAAAAGACGTACAACGGTGACGGTCCCTATAGTCACGTTACGGTCCAGACACCCTACAATATTATCGGATTGTGACAGCCTCTGGCCAAAAGTGACGATACCCTGCGTCATAATATTCCTGTAAACAGCACTACAATGACGAACCTCTTGCGGGGGTCTGAGGGCAGGGGTACAATTGACGGCTCCATACTAGTGCTGCTGTCGTTATTGATGGTCACGATTAATGTTATGTGGGTAAATCAATCCAGCCTGAGGTTGAGAGAACCGTACAAGGTGGGGTGTTAGTGGAGGGGGTATTGTATTCTCTGCTGGCTTCAACTGGAATGAGGGGAGAATGTACTGCGTGGTCACCCTGATAATAACAAATCACATAAATTAACTCTTTGAGCATTCCACCTTAGTCCCATTTAAGTCCTATAGTTACCCATGATCTCAAGATCCGAGGTATACAAACCCATCGTAATAGTGATTACAGAAGGATTTGAAGTTGAAGTCCTAGGCCCCCGGCGGGGCCTGGAAAGCATTCCTCTGGAAAAATCCGAGATGAGAGGGCTCCAGTTTCATCTTCCTGCGAGATTGATACACTATTTTTACATACTACAATCATACTACAATATGGAACCTGATTCCTAGTGTCGGTGCTTTGTAATGGAGTAGTGAAAGCAATCCATTACAGTCCCCACAAAACTAAAGTAACTTTCCCATATCGCTCTTTTCCCAGATATGGGTGAGAATTGAGAATGTTATGACGTCCGGCAGATGGGCCATTTGGACCCCCACTCTGCCCCTGGCGGCGACCTGATCAGCATGGACCCTGCGCTACCAGTGACCACAATTTGGGGCCTTCTGTCAGGACCATCATGTCAAAGAAGGCATGCCCAAGCACGCAAATCGCATGACCTACACTCTGGACCTTGATACTGCAGACCTTGAGCCAGGGACGGGGCTGGCAAGCAATATCCTCTTCATCTACGAGGCTGCTAAATGCTCTGCCAGTAATCTAACATTGCAATCTAGAATAGATCATTCTCAAGCGGACAGATGATTTACTTTGCCAAACAAAGGCGAACAGCATACTTTGACAATGGCCAGCTTGCCCTCGTCAAAAGTGTTGTAGTCATTGGTACGGTGTAAGGCATTATTGCTATCATACCACTAACAAAGAATTCAGGTTGTCGCTGTTCAATCTCGCCGGATTTGTGATGTCATGTAACATTAGCGTCTTTGATACTTTTCTGGGAAAGTATTGGTAATCATATATACTCTTTTCTGGTTTATAGCATTTTGCGTGTGAGGCGTATATGGCGAGAAGAGTCACGTAGTCGCATTGTCTTACAATGGTCGAATCACTGATCACGAATACCTCTGAAATCTCCCCCACAAGGTTGGGCAATATATGGGTAGAAACCCATATTAGGTCTCTTCAATACTTCTTAGACCTTGGACCATGGGTCAATAAATCATTGTGTTTCAGTTGGGTCAACATCCATCAAGAAAGAAAACATTTGAGAGAGCCCAAAAAGGCCAAACGATGACAGGGGACTGGATGGATGACAGATAGGATTCGGTGGCCGATCACAATAGCTGGTTTGAGTTCAAAAGTGACACCTGCCAGGCAAAATTGCCTATGGTGCAGGGCAAAACTGCAATTGATAAGAAGATGTCTGATTCTCACCACCAAGTGTCCCCACATAGACATATCTACCTGACAGACATGGCTAGTTCCTTCCTAGCTGTGGATAGTTCTTACCACAGTAAGCAATTTTGTGAACCATGCAAGACCATGCTTCATCCCACTAAAATCCTGCCTACGTTCACGGGGGGGGGTAACAACTGTTGAGTGCTTTAGACCAGGTCATTGGGCGGCAAACCTAAACACACCAAATCTGGCTGCGAGTCTAGTTTTTTCTGGCCCGTAGAATGCTCGAGGAACTGGAGCTATACAGCCTGAGAGCAGCTATCTCTGCTAGAATTCTGATCCGCATTTCTTCCACGACACAAAAAATTAGGTTGAGCTGTTGAAGGCCATTAGAACTACCCCTACGCATACAACAAATTTCAAAATTAGTATCGGCTGCCACAAGAAAAATCTTTGCCTATGTATCAGGCGACATACCTTAAAAAGAAATAAAACATCATGTGACGTAGTGTTGCTCTTGGCAACAAGACGATCTGCCACACATCTGGCCACAGGCCTGATTTAGACAGTATAACACACAGGCACAGTAGAATGATAAAGTATAAAGATAAATATATACAGACTTCTCTTTTTCAATTTATCATCGTCTTACCAGACTCTCGACCCATTATAGTACCTCACCACCCACCCTTCATTGTTGTGGACTTAACTGAACTGAAATTTATAATGACAATATTTGCCATCCATTGATACAAGTATCACATAAAATGTTCTCATGAAGCCGAATATTTTGAATTGAGAGGAAGCATGAAGTGAAAAAACACCAGCAAGTTAGGGAATTCTTCAGATTTTTCGAGTAGGGGCACAACCCCGGAATTCTGTATTATCACAAACCCCAAGGATGTTGTCATTGGACCATTTGCACTGACTTCATCGGCTTGTCACAGATATGTGCTCTGATAATTCACACATTTGTTAACGCTCCATAATGCGGGTTCTTGACCTTCCATAAATAATAGGGAGCATGCATTAAAATGTGAGGACGCTATATTACATGCATTAGGCTATCCTTTGTTGTGAATGAAGTCTGGTTCCTTAAATTTGAGTAAAAATGAAGGGGGTGAACCTCAGAAACAATCAATTCCAAGGAAATTTCCCTACCCCTCGACATTACTACATTACAATGCTCATTTCAGCAATGTAATTTCCTAAAAACTGATAGAGAGGCGATGATGAAGTTATGATCAACGATTTCCCTTCGACTCTAACTTTCTCATGATTGTTTTATTATTCCTGTTTTATTCTCATGCAAATTAAAAGACTATTTACACCTAGGATTTGATTTTTTTAATCGTTATGCTCGGTTCAGAAGCAATATTAGGCTCATCAAAGAATCCTGGCTGTGGATGAGCACCAGAGAAAACTGTCTTTTAATTTTAAACTATGTGACTCAAGAAAATTGAGGCAGAGGTTGTAATTGTGCTGGGACAGCCATTCTACGTCCCCTCGGAAAGAATGATCAGTGAATTCCAGGAACTGACCACTCTCGTAACATGGCCTGAGTGGAGAAGATGTATGTCTGTATGTGCTTAGGGGAGGAAACCGAAAGGAAGAGATGAGAGAGAAAGTATGGGAACACCTGACACATCAGCCCTAGCTTACCTGCTCTTAATGTCCAGATGACGGGCCCAGTGCTGCTTGGACAGCAGTTTCCTCCTCCCAGTGCGAACACCTGGTACTCATCATAGATGAGGGGGCCGAGATGCATAGCAGCAGATGTGATGTGCCACGAGACGGGCTTATGGAAGTTGGCCGTATACTAGTCTGACTGTTCTATGCAGCTGATACCAAGTTTGTTCGGATGTGATTCACCGTTAGTTTCAACAAACGACACCCATGGATGCATAGGATATTCTCACATTACATGGCTCTATGGCCCACACCAAACAGCAGGCACTAATTTTTTTGGGTCTCTTGGTCATGACTGCCTCGGGGGAATCGTAAATTTTTATAAGAGGAACCTCAGCAAAATGTAATCGGATGGCTCTGCCAGTTGTCAGGATTGCAACCAAAGGAAGAAATTCATACATGACAGAGGGTTCACCCTTCCACCTGTGTGTTTCACAACTGATTGCCCCAAGAAGCATCCACAGTTACATTGAAAAACTAACAGCTAATATCAGCAGCAAGTTGTCCCGGTTTGATCTGTAGGGAAAACCATCTACGAAGGGAAGGACAGAAGATCAGCCATGGGTTATCCTGTGTACTGGAAGCTAGGTCAAGAATATTCTCTCTAGTCATCCAGCCGAGTTAGCTTGACAAAAAGATTGAAAAATATCTATCCTGGAAATTCAGGCACCTCAAATACTAGAGTCCCGAAGCAAGGACTAAATCCAGCCCAGTGCAAAAGTGCCTCCCCCTTGAAGAAAGGCAAATACTATACCCCCATGTGAGTGAACACCATGGGTTCCAATCCTATTGCATTTTCTGTGTATATTTCATGTTTTGCATTCTCAGAATGATGGCCTATCTTCTGCTGTCACCTGTTCTTTGTTTTGAGAGCAAGCACTCTTCTTCCTCTACATCGTGCGTTGGTTCCAGTTCCAGGTGTTATTTTCGTCGTCCTTGTCATCTCCTGTTCAGCCGGTGTGGATGTTTCCATCCTGCCTCGCTACGGAGCCCCCATCAGAGGGTGCGGGGGAGTTCTCCTCCTGGCGTAGGAACTGCCAAAAAAAAAAGAGATTGATTTGATGGGAGTTGAGGGATTTGACACACAAATCCTTATAACTTGAATTTTCCCTACCGGGTTTGAGAGACATCAAGAATGATTTTTCTACTTTGAAAATGTACTATAGACTCAAAATGATAGGTGGGCTTACGCTATGCACATTGTGCATAGCTTAGGCTCCATGCTGCATACATATTATTACAGGGGAAAGTACCAGTACCTGGAGTGAATGAATAATCTGATTTCCATACCAAAACACACATGTGTAATCTGACAGGGAAAGGGGGTGGGTGGGACGGAGAGTGGTGGGATAGTAACATTATACATAGTCAAGCTTCCTCGATTTGCGCAATCTCCCACACATAATCACTAAAGCACCAGACTAAGCCTGTTAGCCGACTATTAAATCCCGTTAAAGTCCCTGTTTACTATGTTAGCCACTAACATTGCAGTCCGGTTCTTTTTACCTGTCATATAAATTCATTGACCAAGTCAATCTACTGCTGAATGCCGGCTCAGGGCACAAATCAAGGTTGGAGTATCACCCAAACTCCTGATTTTGTTGTTCTTTCCATGCTTTCTCTCAATTTGACGAGAGTGCACCCTGTTATATAGCATTTTGAAAGTGCGTGAAGATGGTGATGTTGGGGTTCATTCTTCAATTTAAGCTATTAACAGGGAAGTATCACAGAGAACTCAGTGGGCATATAAAGAGGCCTGGGCTATTTACCATGAATGCGGACTAATTAAGGTATCTGGGGATATGAATGAGCCAGAGGACAAGGAAACTGAGGTGAGGCTATGCCCGCTGCCACTGGTACCTTTTAGGCCGAGTACCCATGCTGTTGTTAGTTCTGTGGTGAGAGTATCTGTCTGTTTGATGGCCTCCCTCCCTCAGGATGGGTGCTTGTGATTCCCAAATATGAATGGTTGTAGATGTAGAAGATGTTCAAGAGAAACAGAAAGGGCGCGAAAAGCATCGCGAGAACCCGCTCTTCTCGTAATGGCCACTGTGCTTTGGATGAACGCCCAGATCCTGTGTTGTGAACGAAGTAAAATATTATTAGGAATGTTATAGCCTAGGGACATTTACAAGGATTTCCTTTACAATCAACTTCCTGTTGATTTCTGTATTTGAGTGCTTGTATATTGTATCTATTACGATAAGACGGAAAACAAATTTAGGGATGAGTGGTAGAAGGGGTCAAATTGTAATTTGGAATTCTAAACCTTACATGATCATTGTTGAAAGAATCAGTGTTTCAGTAGGGGTCAAATTAAATGCAGATAATACGAATTTAGAGTGTGTTTGGAAAACCATGTTTTGACCCTTACTGAAAATGTGAAGGGAGGAGGTGTTCATGTGAGTCCCTGGCAGTATTAAGATAATCATGATACATTTTTTGGTCAATATTACGGTGATACTCCAACTCCAAGGAACAAAGCACACCAGTGTTCATTGTAAGGAATACACGTAGGTGTAAGTTGGTCGCACTTGGGAGAAAATAGCCCCATTTCACGAGGGTGAAGTGTTCCCATGGTGTCCTTGGGAACAAAGGCTCATGTATAGATTTAATTGAGTGCACAGAGCCATGCAACCTCAACATTATTTGATTGCAAAGGTGGCAACCACATGAACCGGGGTGAGGGTCCGGGATACAACTGTTATATGAGCCATTACCCAACAAATTGCACCCAATTGTTGCTCTGTTCTTGCTTGTGCGCCCCGCAACAAGTGTTACACCATGTCATAGGGTCTTTATCTCAAAGGGTTGTTTTCCCAGTCAGGCCAAGTTTCAATGCTAGGTCCCAGGGTCATTGTCCAAACGCAAGATGACACATGCATGTGTCACCGCACCATTTTGTCCAGTCACTAAGTGACGTAAGAGAGGCGTCATTTTAGACAGTTGTTTGCAATTTGGTAAAGGGAAGTACATCTCTCGTCTCCTTGAAAGTGACTGTTGTGTGACCACTCTTCTTCTTCATTCGTTAGTCAGACAGGCAATTGAGGGGTATTCCTTTTTTTTTTTTTTTTTTTTTACATACAACATTTCATCTTGGTCTGGGTTAGTAGGGTTGGCCACTAGTTACGGATCTAATGCATTTACATGTGGACGCCATGATTGTTGCTTATTGTCCTTCATGAATGTTGTTGCTTGATCCCTGCTTAAAAAGGGAAGACAGAACTGATCCAGTGAAATTTGTCCTATTTAAAAGTGTATCAGGCTCCGTCTTGACATCAAACTGCTAAAATCATGCAAAACTGTACACAGGCACTGAAGACAAAAAAACAAATGATAAACACCACGAAGGTAAAGATGAGAGAAAACACGTGATCATAGGCGCTTTCGTTACTCGACTGTAAAATAGTACAATGCTGCTGAGGGCGCCACTGTAGATCAACAATGAAGTGTCCATGGTCACCGGTGTCCAACTGTCTCTGGGGACTGCTGTTGACATGTGTTGAACTCTTGAGTGTTGTCACCCACTTGCTGATGAAGGAAGAGGAAGAATTGAAATCACTTGGTTCGATACTTGCACTAAGCAAGCAACTGTCACTTTGATAGAGAATAAAATAAAATCGACTGCTCAATTTGCCGAAGACCACATACATATACATATGTAACTGACGTTGATTAGCTTCATAAGAGAGATATATTTCATAAAAGCCATTGCGATATGTAGCCCTATCAACATGGTATAATTGGTAATTTTGCCCACACAGTGCTTGTTCCATCTCTGCAAATTGAACATGACATGTACCGTAAAGGACAAGTCACAGGCTCCCCCCGTGAATTTAGCATTCAGGGTTTCATACACGGCACTCTGGCATCTGCACCCATGAATTCCACCTTCAGGCAGATTACAACATTTGGGGGGATTGAGTGGATCTAAAATCATTCCTCATCAAAACTTTCATTATGACAGCAGCTATAGAGTCACACAACACCCGCTCATTGAAGGTATGTTAAGGTAGTTATCTAAATTCCTCATGTGTCTGCCCATCAGGCCAATGCTTTTCATGGGCCGTCTATTCATACGTGCGCCCGTGAAATCGTCACTGCCTGCCGTTGTACCCTCGTATTCTCATCCTGAGCAGTGGCTATAAACTGCTCCACCATTCACCTGCTGTGGTCATTGCTTATTGTTCAAAAGTTTATTAGTTCCCCCCCCGGGTCCCTCCGTGCGAATTGCCAACCCGACATTTGGCCTCACAATGGTTACTATTTTGGATTATAATAATTCACATCAACTTCTTGTGACAGCAGCAATCGAGTACAACCCAACGTATTTAGGTATGATACTATTATAAACTAACATCTTAAGGCAGGTATTATTACAGGTCTGATCAGCAACGTGTATACCCCCCATAATGATCAATCAATTGGGGTGATAATGTCATTTCATTTGATAGTGAAAGGGTGTCATAAGCAAATTACACATTCAATCACCAACTTTTCAATTCAACAAATTCACGAATTTACTTGGATGGCCTAAACATATCTGCACTTCTGTTAGAACTAGATGTCGTTCCACTTCTACCAAATCTTATGGAAATCATCGAACTTGTTGAATGTCTCTAGTCATGCGGCATCACTCTTTTTTTCGAACAGCCGTTTAAGATCCAACCATGGAGAGTCTGTCAAGTCACGTTTTTGTGGCAAGCTTTTGCGTGTTGGATAGTTATTGTGCTATTAGCTACTCTGATGACTTGAATGCAGTGAAGAACGTAAAGACCAAAGAAATATTAACTATATTATCCCCAAAGGTGGGGCTATAGCTATGCAATCTGCAAACACTCCCAAATGGGAGATCAAATGAGAAGCCATATTTCAGTCCATATATTGGCATCGCCAATTACCAACTGCATGTGGCCCATGTGGAAAACCCAACTCAAACCAGGTTGAAAGCCAACTGCAACGATTGGCTGTAACAGAGGTAAACATTATCATGGAAAAAGGAGGAATTTCGGACCACAATGCTTGGGGACACCTTTGGTCAGACACTACATGCTGAGACTTCCAACTGCTTGTCAATGGTTGAGTCCGGTTATGCCAAGCGTGACGGTAATTGTTTTTGGCCCAGCGGAATCCGCCATTTTGTTTATAATTCCAATGCAAAAGACAGTGAAGCCACCTACCTCAGTCTCACACCTCGCGGTCAGGATAAGGATTCGTCAGTCTCCCCAGGCTTCCCAATGGCTTCTGGTCAGCTAATTTCCTACGGTCCTATACCGCCTAATGATAGATGAATAAAGAAAGGAACAGGAGTGTGTACTCTCCATTTCCTGTACTGTCGATCTTGGCCTTTGCACCACTCCAGAGAGTCTGATATTCCCTCGTCAGCAAGTGAAAATTTCACAATGGGTGGATATGTTGCCAAGTTTCGGGTCCATAGACAGTGGTGGGGAAGTTATTGCCTCATTAAATCCTCCATTGCCAGTGGCAGAGATAACAAGCCAAACTTAAAACGACCCCAGAGTGGGGATATACTGAAGGATATGGGGTATCATGCTTTCTGGCCTCAATTTTCGTAACCCTGGTAAACTTATTATGAGCAGTATTGGGTCACGCTGCATCCACCCAATCTCGTGAATACTGGAATTACAGGTTAAGCGACACAATATTCATCAGAGTTTCCTTCTAACAACTCCAAACAACTGTCAGAAAACCTGTTACAGTCAGTGTCACTCTATCTAGTAATTACATAACTATGAGTTTGAATGGGAATGCACCATAAGTATTAATGAAGCCATAGTATTATATCCTACCTCATAACATCTGATGTGTCCTCTGCTAGGTAGATATATCCTACCTCCTTACATATTGATGTGCCTCTGCTATGTAGATTTATCCTACCTCAGTAACATACTGATGTGCCTCTGCTAGGTAGCTGATGATGTGAACTGTTGAAGCAGCTTGGAGCCATCTGGGAGACGAAACTGAATCCTGGCTGTCTCTCTGGAGAAGGGGGAAGATACAACAGAATGTCAACATCCTCCAAACATTCATATTCCAGCTCAATCAGAGAAATTTTTCCGCATCTCGTTTGCTACCTTGTGGGGATCAGATTTTTTTTATCTTTAAGTCCAAGAACTGTTTTGTGAACTTAAAGTGGTTTACATAGCGCTCGAACCACTTCTCTTCCATTTGTAGAACACTGTGGGGCTCCATGTACATGATGTATGTTTCCCCGGGTGAAGAATTGCCCATTGCTGCTTTTGGGACTTCTTTCAATTAGGGGATGAATACGAGGGTACCGGTCATAATGTGAACTGGACTCGTGATGACGTCCATTGTTGAGCTGAGAACACTGCAATAGCACGAGTGAGGACTATGACTATAACAATCAGGCTTCAGAGTTCCATAGACTACCAACCACGAAATATGCGATCACTAGTGAATCAAAACCATCTCGATTGAACTCCTCAGCCCATCAGCTCGCAGAAATCAATAAAGGCTTTATGATCAGTGGTTGCACCTTGGTGTTCAATTGGACACAGCCTCAGTCTCCCTGCATGATCTGATCACTGACCATAATATTCACAATTCAGTAACATATAAGGCCAATATTCCTCTGAAATACAACTCTATAAGCGCATTCTTCTTAGGTACCTGTCTCTATCAGAACCTACCTACCTGGAGTTGTGCTTGGTCTGCCACCAGCCTGCATCCAGTCACTGTTGCTATTTGGAACAGTCACTGACTTGGAAACATGTAGATTGCCCTTAGTAATGCGTGCACGGTGCTCCTCTAATCCACAGAGAGAAACCACCGGTTTTTTCTCAAAATGCTTGTTTTGAAGTGAATAGCCTAAATTTAAGGAGATTTAGAACTTGTTCGCTTTTGCCCAATTGTCATCCCTGAGTGTTCCAAACTAGGGACAAGTGTCTATGTCTTTGAGTACTGATCCCACCCCGCGAGGAGAGTCTGGCTGACTGCAAATAATGGGGAATCTACATATACTCTACTTAAATTGGGAGTTGGAATGTCCTTAGTCCTGCGATGTGATCCATATAGGTATATGCACCAAATTTTTCAGGAATTTCCTCAGTCTGCTTATTCATTATATTTTCAGCAATTATTGGATGACATCTTTTCCTAGGGTTCACCCTATGGTTTCCAGTTCATCGAGCTGCTTTCTGTAGTCCAAAAAACGTGATGGAATATCACCATTGATAACAAAAAGCACCAAAATCTAGGGGCAGATTTAACCATTTTTGGCACTAAGCTTTTCAATCTAGGAGGAAAGGAATTCCCTCCCTGGATTCATTTCGAAGAGGGATTTTGGAAGTGCAAAAGTAACTCGAAAAGGCAGTAACACTAAACAACCCGAACCCAGAGTTTTTTTTTGGGCTGGGGGGGGGGAGGTCCCCTACTGAACACTATTTTTCCAAGGGATGGTTTTCAAGGCAAATTAGAAAAAGTCCCTCCCCCTAACCTCGGCGGAACCGAATTCCCCAAAACCCAATTAGAGTTACTTCCCATGAACCACAAAAAGAGTCACAGGCTAGCCTCTAAACTGCAAGATTTTGGCCAATTTGATGCAGCAAGGGATGGAATGAATCCAGGTTCTCTAGGTCAGAAGGAAGGTAGGTAGTAATAGGCCACACCATAACACGCATGTGTTACATATTATCCAATCAAGCTCCAATGTGTGCTCTTCTTTAGTCACTCTCTATACTGGCAGGGAATACTATGCCTGTCATACCTCTGTGGAATGATATCCCCGCGAAATCCGTGACAGCCCATCGATTTATGTTTTAAGAAATCTCTTAAAACATATATTTTTCAGATCCTTTCAAATTGTAATATTCACTTTAGTAATCCTTTAGGGTTGCCTTTGGTTGTCCGGTGGCCTGTAACTGATTTTAGTGTAGATTTTATTTTTCTCTCATAATTTTTATATTTTTCATATATTATATATATATATATATATATATAATATATATATAATATTATATATATAACTATATATAAGTATTATAATTAATATATATTTGTATTCAATTGCTAATTTTATTTTGTATCTGGTCTTTAGTTTTTTTTTCTTTTCTTGTTAATTTTCTAGTGTTTTTATTGGTTTTTTCATTCACAATTAGTTTTTTCATATTCTCATTTGTTTTTTAGGTTTCATTTTGTAAAGCGCCCGATACTCTAGTGAGTAGGCGCTATATAGGCACCGAGTTTTATTTTAATCTATATTACAAATTCTGAAATCCCCAGCCAATGCGGGTGGCAATGGCGTGGGATAATCCCTGTATTGAACAAGATGACAAGAAGTAGATATTTACTTGCTAGCAGCTGCTCTAGCCCGCGTCCTCCTCCGCCCTCATTCTTCTGCTCCGAGCTGCCCCGCTTCTTCCTCCAGCCCCCGTTTCTCCATCTTCTCTTCCCTCTTAGCAGCGAGCGGGGCATCCTCTCGGCCCGTCCCCGCGATGCTGCTCCCGGATCTTCTGCTTGGCCAGCTTGTCCTCCATCCTCTCCTTCCGAATCTCGCTGGCAACTCTTGCTTTTCCTGCTTCGCCCCCTCTCCTGGGCTTTCTGCATGGCCTGGCCGACCTTTCGCCTGTCCAACTCCTTACTCTTGGCTGCCTGAGAAAAGGACCAGAATGCCAAATTGATGTTAGACAACAATATGTGGTACACGAATTGCTCAATCTAAAATTATACAACAAATATTACTGTATCCAGATCAGCACTGTTGATACGTGCTTTAAAAACATCATAGCTACTTTTTAACACAGTGTTGATATATTAGAAAGTCATAGAGGAACCACAATATAAACAGCATTCCCCAGGAATCATAGAAGAAGTCACCTGCAATTAATTGCAATCCAGGTAAAAGCATGCAAAATGTATATAAAATCATCAACTTGTGATCATTAACCATCCATAATGCAATTAATCAATTTTGCACCAAATGAAGTCCTTCAATTTTCCATTTTTTTCGGAATATAATTTATCACTCACTTTCTACTACAGTATTGGTTTCCTTCTTTTACAAACCAGACCTCGTTGTAAACTGTAATGACATGATTATTGCCCATCTTCTTCAGGTGCTTCATGTCAATATCTATCATTATAAAAAAAAAAATTCAATCTACATTATGTTCGCCTGAATAGTCAACCCTCTCCCTTTCTCTCTTACCTCTCTCTTCTGTGCCTCTTTCTTGGCGTGAACCTCCTCCATCTTTCCTGAGTTAGTGCTCTTTCTGGACACTCTCCTTCTCTCTGAGCAGGCACACTCTGTGATGTTGACCCTGGAGGCGCTGTGGCTGCAAGTTCAATTCAGATGAACAGGGGCATGAGAATATGGCCTGTTGCATGTTAGAATCGTTTCTAGTTCTAGGTTGCAAGGTGAATCCCCCTGCCAATTACCCGTTCACGGTTGTAAGTGTGCATGCTCACAAACTGAACAGTTAGGAGAACGAGGAAGTCCCCCTCCCCCAATAGCAATATGAAAACGGCTTACTATCTCACCTTCAATAGGTGAAGGACTATGGATAATGCGTAAGGCGTATTAATACCACAACATTAGATTATATTATTTAGATCGCTTTTTTAGGACTGTGTTACCAACAGACTAGATTCCAACTTACTGTAGACCCTCTCCTCAGCTGCAAGTCGGATGATCATCTTGCCAGCACTATAAAATTGGGTTCAGTCTATGGTATCTTAATTAACATTGTTTAATACGTGGGCTTCATTATTCAAGTACCTGAGGTATCTTGTGAGTTTGGAGAGAGAAATGACAACTTTTAACTTACTGAGGCTGTGAGGGATACGATTGAGCAGCAGGTGTTTTTGCTGGCTCCTTCTTTATCTGGAGACCCTGTGAGCGATAAGTTGAGCAAAAATAATAATAAAAAAATATCGCCTCCGAAAAAAAAAACAATCTCGAAACTCCAGGATACGACCACTTTCATGGAACCTGGAGGGAGCGGGCAATCCAAGTACGTTCAATGTGACTGCTCACGAATGATTGAAAAGACTCTTGAAAATGATCCCAAAACAAACCCCAGAAAGCTTGCCACATTACAGTGAAATCATTGAGGGGAAAAACCCAAGACCTCCCCCCCATTGCAACTGCAGGGACAGCCACCTAAGGGAAGAACCTCCCGGTAGCAGCTGAAATTTGAACACAGAATGAACGCTTGGCAAAGCGTCATGATACCATTTTCAATTCTTCTGCCTATACAATTTGAAAGATGAAAGATAGTGACAAAACTGTCAACAACTAAATCTAATTATCATGTTGTGGACACAGGGGCCTATTCTATAATATATACCTTTGCAGCCTTCTGATCCTTTCTATGGAATGCAGGTACATTCAACGGGCCTGCTGTGGCTGCTATCAGAAGTCCAGTCTCGCACGGAGATGAAGGACACTGAAGGAATTATCAACACTGGATTGATTGTCATATTTAATGTAAGGAAAACATACAATCTTTCTCAACTTTACACGTCAGTTTCCACTGATAGGTGTGTGAAACTCTTCTTTGAGGCATGAACTGAGCAGGCCATTATTCAGAATCAGTCTGGGAAATTTCTGATAATTGCCTTTAACCCAAGTATTCATTCATGCAATCCACCACATCCTTTTGATTCCTTGCCGAAGGCAAAAGGAGTCTATGCAGTCACGAACTGTGCGTTATGTGTGTGTGTTGGTCGTGTGATGTTGAGTGTGTGTGACCCCCTTGTCAGCACACGATATCTAAAGAAGGCAAGCATATATTAAGTTCAACTGAGATGTGGGTTGCACGTATTGTGAGGATGAACCCTTTGTTTTTGGTGTTAGTCAAGGTCATCAAGGTCACCACAGGACGATCCTTATATACCTTGGCAACGGAGCATTTCAGAGGGATGTCCCTATGAGGAAATTTATGTCGTCTCGGCGCACTACATCTGCTGAAAGGATTTGACCTCATGTGACCTTTCGACCTCGTTTGACTTGGGACATTGAGTGCTAATTTTTGTAATGACATGATACTCTTGTTGAGGACAAAACCATTAAAGTGAATTGGACCATGTCAATACAACACTTCCGATCACAGCTCAAGGAACGCACCTGTGTGAAAGGTCAACCAACAGCCTAAAACATGGTGTGTTGTTAAACTGTTTGACCTTCACATTTTGGCAACAAACCATTTTAGAGGGATGTTTGTTATGTTAAAGTGTTTTGTTTGTCTAGGCGAACTGGAATGTAGTTTCGCCAAGCATAATCATGAGCGCGATATGTCGTGCGAACTTATAGTCTTATGGCCACCTGCCACTCAGCAATTTAAGAAGATGTTGTGTCAAGATGGACCAAAATGACATAATTGTGCCAAGTGCCCCTCTATATATCTCTCAGAAAGGGTATGTGATAACCAATTTTAGAAACCTGCACTTCAGATGCCACCCAAGTGAAAGTGTGTATATTACTGTAAAAAACAACTGTATGGCCCCAATTGTCCACCTTTTCATATACATACAATTTTCTGGACCCGACTGATATTGTCTGTGGCACTGTGGAATGAGCATAACATCCTTCACCCATGTTGTTCTATAGTCAACAGTGGTTTTGTGTTATCACTGGTCCGGTCTCAAGGACAAACCTATAAAACTTGCAATGTGTACTGTTTATTAGCTCTCAGGGTAGGCCATGATACCCTAACTCACAGGGCCTATGACCAAACTTTTGATGATTGATTTATGGGCATTCTCAACAACAAAGTAGGCCAATCCAATGTTAATTGGAGGTGCCCCCTGACAGTTTCACGGGGAAGAAAGACGGACGGAAATACCGGAAGTAGGTGCAGGCAGAAGGAAGAAATTTCCTGTTTGATAAACAGTTTCCAACAAAAGCGGTAACATGTAAGACCCCCTCACTGCGGGTGCCCCAGAACACAAATCAACCCCAGCACAACCGGGAACAGTTCCCCTACCACCCCCACCAACCCCCCCCCTCAGGGGACAGGTTCACAAGATGCAAACAATTACAAGCATTCCATAGTTTGCTTTAATATCCAATACCTCTTAAATATTTAAACATTCTTGCCTCACTGACTACCACCCCTTGATTCCCTACCTACTGTACCCTCCCATTATAAACAATAATTCTGAGTTAATAGTTCCCTTCAGATTACTGATTGTCCAAACATGTAAACGGACCCTAATCTAATCAAGTTTATCCTATACATTATCAAAGAGTATGTGCCCTTTATACATCTACTTCTAACTACTCTCCATTAACTCCCTAGGAGTTCACACCCACCCCTCTCACAGCTACTTGCACGCATCTCTCCTGTCTAAAGTGGAATAAGCCATCTAATAGGCTTCCCTGGCAGGTGTAAACCTTACACCCCAGGCGCTGGCTGTGGATTCATGTAGTCCCTACTGGCTGCACCTATGACTATATAAGTGATACAAGGGAGTTAGCTCCTGCCCCCCCCCATCTCACACACCAGAGCTACTGCAGGTGTACTCTGACAACCCGTCATTCTTGAATAGTCCTGGATAGTAAACAAATTACAGAGTGTTTACCCTTCATATGGTCAGTGAGGGGCCCCATAAGAGGTTATGACATGCAAAGTGAACCTCAAGGTAAACATGCAGGTTTTACAGAATGAATCTCTGCGTCCAGATAGGAATTATAGTTAAGAAGATGATGGAAATAACATGCCTAGGGTTGAAATGAGTAACACATTTTGCTATTTGGGATAGCATGCTATAATAATGGTGATTTCATTCATTCAGCATCAACTGGTCACAGGTGGCCGCCCCGAGACTATACCATTTCTTAAAAAAGGTTATCGTACGTCTCTTTACTTAGTTGGCAGAAATTTTACATTTGACAGTTTCTGTCCCCTAATGCCCCCCTTGCATGACCTTTGATGACATAACGTTTTTAATGAAACATGTACCACCCTTGATCCATAGGACAGCATGTCCCAAAATTTATACCATATCACACACAGTCACTAAATGCTTGCAGAAATTTTATTAGTTGGCAGTTTCTTGACCTCACATGACTTTTGTACATTGACGGTTTTAGAACATGCTTGCCTCAATGTGAGGCACCAAGCCCAAAAGCATTAGGTAATCAGGTACACATGCGCTATGCTATCCCAAAAGTTATTAAGATCCAACCTTTGGCCCTTTGTCCACTTGAAGGTCCAGTGTCAGTCGAAGCGGGAGTTGGTTTTCGTCGAGGTAGTGTCAGCATAGAACCATCACATATCCAAAAATGACAGTTTTTTATTTCTTTGGCCCCCCCCTTGTAAACTCCTAAAGATAGGAGCACATTTTCGTAAACTGCCTTTGAAACCTTTTGACCTTGCTTTTAGCTGTTGTTTGATTACTGAACCCAAAATGTACCTGACAAATCGCTACGACCCCTAACTGCGTTCTTCCAATTGTTACTGGCCAGTTAACAAAATTTGAAAATTGCTAATCTATGCAAATTATTCACATTAAATGACCTTAAGTACCTTTACACTGTTGTAATTTTATCAGGATCAAAGGTGTACCTCTCCACCAAGTTTCATGAGGATTCACCAACTTTAAAATATTGCATAAATTATGGCAATTGGGACTAGGGTTAATGCGATTTAGTAACATTAAAGACCTTCGGTTCCCTCGTCCCCTACTTCCATCCTACTGTAAAATCTTTGGGACTATAGATACAAACCATCTCCCCAAGTTTCGTCAATCCACAACTTAAAAAATATCGCAGAAATTATGGCAAATTAGACTACTTATAGCATATATCATGCTAGGAATCGATCATTTCGTGCACTCTCCATAGTTGTTATATATACTCCCACGGCATCAAACAATGCAGCTACCGTCAAGATATCAGTATCCCAGTTCTTTGGCCAATTTTCATTAAATATGCAAATTTAGCAAATAGTATGGTCTTTTGGGGCCGAAAAGTGTATCACTCGCAACTCTTCACCGCGCACCTCCACCAAAAGTGCATCATGATAGCTTTCACAGTTTCGGAGTATCTAACCGCACATACGACAGAGACAGACAACACACACCCAACAAAGTGACCACTATGTCTCTCCCTTGAACAATTTCAGGCGAGACAAAAATAATAAAATAATATAATATCAAGCAACTATTAGACAAGGGAACAGATATCTTTTACATCTGGGACAATGACAGATTGACCCCGTATTTACCTACATGTAGCCCTGCTCGAAAAGATATGGTTGTCATCGTGGAAATCTCTACTCAGACCAATCTGACTCACTGGCTATACTTGGAACCACCGACACTCTCTGTTCATTCAACCCCCCCCCCCCCCCCTGTTGTTATGTGGTCGGCCAAAGCTTACCGAGGTCAACAAAGTGAGATCGACGTCTGACCATCAACCATACCTACCCAACCAAACAGGATTCAAATATATTTTAACCCTATGT